>JAOXYD010098928.1:0-11784 GCA_028565735.1 Pinacopodium congolense | reverse complement strand
TTTGGCTCCAATCTTGATCTTTTAAGCTCTAAACTGCAAATCAAACATTATGGGGCATCAATTAAACATTTAAACACTAATATAGGGGTCATAATACATCAAACTAACTATAAAAATCATATCAATTTGACTCCTATCAATGGTGTCACAAGGATTTTATATGCCTACTAAACTTGTAGGAAATGAGGTAGTATTGAAGAAATAAAATGAATGGAACTTAGAAGAAAAGAGAATGATGTGTCTAAATTGCAAAGCCATGCATATTTTAAATATCGCCTTGAGCATGGAAGAGTATAATAGGATATCAATGTGTAAAACTGCATAAAATATATGGCATACCTTAGAAATTACTCATGAAGGTACTAGTCAAGTCAAGGAAACTAAAATAAGCATGCTTACTCACGATTATGAGCATTTCTGTATGATGCATGATGAGACTATCTCTTCTATCTATGCACGCTTTAACAATATTATAAGTGCTCTAAAAGGTTTAGGCAAGACCTATTCAAGTGTTAAGCTTATTAGGAAAATCTTAATGTTCCTACCAAAGACTAAGGAAGCTAAGGTAATGGCAATACAAGAGGCAAAAGTTCTCGATATACTTCCTCTTGACGAGCTCATTGGTTCGTTATTAACATGCAAAATGAGGACAAAGAATATCAAAACTGAGGAAAAAATGTCGAAGAAGAAAAATGTGGCATTCAAAGCATCTAAAAAGGAGGAAAGTGACTATGAAGAATCACCACTTGGAAGAGAAAACAAGGAACTTGCACTTATCACGAGAAGGCTAAGAAAGTTTATATGAAACTCCTCAACACGAAAAGATACATCATTTTCTAAGAATAAATTACTTAAATTAAAAAATTTTAAATGTAGTGAAAAAGGAAATTTGAGGTCTCAATGCCCAAACCTACAAGACAAAGAGGAAAAAGAAGAAAGGAAAGAGAAGAAGATATGGAGAAAGGAAAATAAAGACTCCAAGAAAAAAGAAAGCGCTAAAAGCAACATGGTCTAAATCTAGCAATTTCGAAGAAGAAGAGGTAGCCAACATGTGTTTTATGGCGCATAATGAGGTATGAGTGTGAATATTCTTATGATGAAGTATTAGAGCACATAGAAGAATTAACCAAAAAAACAAAGAATTACATGAAAAGCACAAGAAAACTTTAGAAGAATTAGATGCGTACAAATTAGAAAATGATGGCCTTAAAAAAGATATGGCTTGATAAATAAAGACAATGATGAACTTGTAAATGAAAATAGGTCTCTAAAGAAAGAAACTGAATCCCTAACAAAATCTCTTGAGAAATTCAACAAAAGGAAAGAAAAATTAGAAACATTATTAAGTGTCCAAAAGCTTGCAAATGATAAACATGGATTAGGCTATAACAACGAACCAACAACTAAAAAGATCACCTTTGTTAAAGGAAAGAACTTAGAAGATGAAAGTTCATCCAAGATTGCTTACAATACACCTAGTAAGTCACAATCTAGATATCATGCCTTTATTTATGGCCCAAAAAACCAAGAAAATCTCAGTTAGACAAGATAAAAAATTATGTGTACAACCTAGACAATACTTCCATAGAACTTACAATGTGCTTAGGCTGAAAAAATTCTTATAAGACTTACATTCCCTCAGTATGCTCTTACTGCGAATGATGTGGACATGTTTCTTATTTCTGTTATGATTGTCTTAACAACTACTTTAATGAATATAAGAAATATAATATTCAGAGGACCAAAACAATGTTGATTCCAAACTAAAAGTTATTCAAACTAATTCTCTTTTACTGTTGTTTACTGGTTTTACAATTGTTATTCTTTATTGTCATATCTATTTTTATCCTATGCGTAGTCGTATGTTCTTCGACCGAATAGGTAGCATCGGTCGACCTAACACCATTCGGTCGACTGATGTAAATCTGGTAGATCGATAAGTTGTAGCTTTCAATTTTTTAGTTATCAGATATCTAAAGCTTATCCTTTTTACAATTATATCACAGCTTTAAATTATCCTTCAAAATTATAAGCTAAGAGCTATGAGTTGGGTATGCTAATGTTTAGGACCTAATATGAGATGGATACCTAAGTTATTTTCTTTGGTTTTTTAAACAAAAAGAAAAACAAATGATACGCAGATAGTATTTGCTCTCACCATATGACTGGTGATCCCTTACAATTCATTAACTTTAAAAGTAAGGATGGAAATGAATTTGTTGTCTCTAATATGGATGATGATAGCACTGTGTTCTTAGGATTATGTTGCTAATCTTGAAGCCAGGTGCTTGATTTCTTTAAGTGAATGTTCCTGGACTTAGCATTGACGACTTAAACATGCAATTCAAAAGAGTTTATTAGAGGTCTTCCAAATATGAAAGATTTAAAGGATAAAACACGTAGAACCTATCAAAGAAGAAAACAAGTAAGAAGTTCTTTTCAAAGTAAGACTTCAGTAACATCTTCTAGATCAATTAAATTACTCCATGTGGATTTATTTAGTCTTACTAGACTAGCTAGCTTAGGAGGAAAATTTTATTCCTTTGTAATTGTTGATGATTTTAGTAAATTCACTTGGGTTTTGTTCTTTAGTAAAAAAATGAATGCTTTAAGTCATTTGTTAGTTTTGCAAAGAATATTCAAATTGAAAATCATTGTCAATTACATCTATTAGAAGTGACCATGGTAGAGCATTTGAGAATGAAATGTTTGAATGCTTTTGCAATGATCATGGCATCATGCATAGATTTTCTATACCTAGAAAACCACAACAAAATGTGTAGTAGAAAGAAAGAATAGATCGTTACAATAAATGGCACGAACTATGATAAATGAGTTTGATTTGCTAAAATATTTTTGTGCTGAAGTCGTTGCATGTGCATGTCATGTTATCAATAAGATAAATATTATACATAAATTAAACAAAACACCATGTTAAGAAACCAAAAATTAGTCATTTCAAAGTTTTCAATTACAAATGTTACATTTTAAACACTAAAGACAGCTTGGAAAATTTTGACTATAAAACAAATGAAGGTATTTTCTTGAAGTATTCATTAACTAGTAAATAATATAGAGTTTACAATAAGAACATGCATGTAGTTGAAGAATCTATGCATGTTGTTTTTTATGATACTAACCCTTTTGAAAGAAAGGAAGTGCTTAAGTTTGATGATGTAGAGTTATCCAAAAGTTTAGAAAAACTTGCAATTGAAAACAAAAGGAGAAATGTCTCAAAAACAAATTTTTAAATCATGTGAAGAAAGAAGAGATGAAGAGTTGCTAAAAGATTGGAAGTACAAGAAGGATTATCTGTCAAACCAAATTATAAGTGATATTCACCATGGGGTAACAACTCGATCTCTCTCTAACTTATCACATCTTGCTTTTATATAAAAAATCAAACCTAGACTATAGACGAGGCCTTAGATGATAATAATTGAATCTTAGCCATGAATGAGGAATTATAACAATTTGAACGAAACAAAGTTTGGGCATTAGTACCTAGACTCGTAGATCATCCTATCATAGGTACAAAGTGGGTTTTTCAGAATAAATTAGATGAATAAGATAACATTATTGGAAACAAAGCAAGACTAGTAGCTAAAGGGTATAACCAAGAAGAATGAATTGATTATGATGAGACGTTTGCTCCCGTTGCTAGATTAGAGGCCATTAGACAACCTTTTGCATTAATATCTCACACTAGTTTTAAACACTTTCAAATAGATGTTAAAAGTGCATTCTTAAATAGGTTTATTTAATAAGAAGTATATATTGAGTAACCCCTTGATTTTGAATGACATGTTGCACTGGAACATGTTTTTAAACTTTCCAAAGCATTATATGGTTTAAAATAAGCACAAAGAACATGGTATGATGGATTAAGTGTATTTTTGCTTACAAATGGTTTTGAAAAGGGTAAAGTAAATAATACCTTGTTTATTAAGAAGAATCAAAATGATTTATTAATCATTCAAATTTATGTGGATGATATTATTTTGGGTGCTAGTAATGAACGGTTGTGTAAAGAATTTGCTGAGTGTATGAGTATAGAGTTTGAGATGAGCTTGATGGGCAAATTGAACTTCTTTCTCGGACTCTAAACTAAGCAAACAAAGAATGGAATCTTCATCAACCAGTCGAAGTATACATGAGAACTCTTTAAACGTTTTGGAATGGATCAAACAAAACCTTTAGGCACTTCCATGAGCACATCCACCAAGTTAAATAAAGATGAAGATCCAAAAAGATAGACGTAAAACTATTTTGTGGTATGATTGGTAGTTTCTTGTATTTAACTACTAGTCGTTCTAATATTATGTTTAATGTTTGTTTATATGCACACTTGCAATCTTCTCTTGAGGAATCCCATATGTTGGTTGTCAAACTTATTTACGATATTTGTGTGGCACATTAAATTTAGAACTTTGTTATCTTAAAAATAAATCTTTATACTTGATTGGATATTTTGACACCAATTATGCAAGTAGTTTTTTAGATAGGAAAAGTACATCCAGTGCATGCCATTTCTTATGAAATGCACTAGATTTATGGTTTTTTAAGAAACAAAATTCTATTGCATTGTCTATGATAGAAGCCAAATATTAACTGTCGATAGTTGTTGTACTTAAGTGTTGTGGATTAAGCAACAACTTATGAACTATGGTTTGCATCTTGGAAGAATTCCTATTCGATGTGATAAGACAAGTGCTATTTTTTTGACCAAGAACCCCATTTAGTATTCTCAGACTAAGCATATTGAAATTCGCTATCATTTTATTAGAGATCATGAAAAAATGGAGACATTGAACTTAAGTTTGTTGATAAATTATATCAATTAACAGATATTTTTACTAATCCTTTATGTGAAGACCGTTTTTGTACAATTCGAAAAGAAATTGGTATGATTGATGGACATTCTTTACAACATCTCTTGTCCTTTTATGTTGATTCCAAAAAGGGGGAGAGGTGGCATGTGATATGTATGTGGTTAAGATGGCATGCGTATGTGGTTAACTTATGCATAAATTTAGGGGAGCAAAATTTTAATTTTTGAAGTGGTTGAAATCTTGTCTATTTTAGGGGGAACTTTCAAAATATCTATATGTTATACTTTATTATCACATGGTTTTGCCATAAAAAAATATGAGAAATTGTTGAACCAATTGAGATTTCACCTTGTTTTGATAATGTTAAAACACCTTTACTACTAACACTTTTTTAGTATGTAGGAGAGAAAGAGGTTTGAAGTGTATAGGAGAAGCAAATCCATTGATTCGAGGCATCCATTAGCTGAAGATTGATCGACCGAATGTACACCAGTCGATCAAACACGTTAGGACAAAGGTCCGATCGACCTAATAGGGGTTGGTAGATCAACTATACCAAAACCAGAAGGTCGATCAATTGAATGTTGCTTATTGGTTGATTGAAAGATGAAGATTATGATGCAGAAAATCAGGAACGGTCATATTATACAATGGTCACAACATTAATTACAAAGATGAACGTTGGCGATTTAACGATAACAAATTGGTTGTGTTTAAGAGTATAAATAGTTGATTGCATATGGAGCAAAAAATATAGAAGCAGAAACAATGCATATGGGAGACTTTTTGAGAAAGTGAATAATACCTATATTGTCTTTAAAGTGTGTAATCATTGTTATTGCGTATTCTTTTATAAGCGAATGTTATTCTAACATACTAGAAGCATTATACTAGTAAGGTTATTCTTGAACCTTCATAAAGAATGTGACAAAGTTATTCTTTTGCCATAAAAAAAGAATGCAAGAGGATTATCTTTAAGCCTAAAAGGTGTTTGTAAGTTGTTTCTTGTATTGCTTTCTAATTTTCTATTCAATAAGGTTAAGTTTATTTCATTCATATCATCTTTATTTATTTAGCTTTCGCAACCTCTTTAAAAGTGTTTGTGTAATTTGTATAAAACTTTTTAACCTAATTCATCCCCCCTCTTAAGTGTCATATAAGACCAACAAACACTATAAATAAAAGTCAAACATTATTAAAATATATTTACTTGAATAAAGCCAATGAATAATAAAAAAGGTTCATGACCTAAGGTATTAAATGCTATTTAAGAGGCCACCATCCTATCACCAATAATAAGCCAGCAAAGGGTTTACCATCTAACCTTGAAAACTAATGAACTTGCCTTTCTAAGACATAATAGAATATATAATAACTAAAGCTACACAAACAACAAATAGTATTGAATTCCTTAGCTATTTCTTCCTATCATAGAAGACATACATTTTGATAAACATACTACAACACAAATTAATCTGCTAATGGAGATATCATTTGATTAGTCATTAAGCTTCCATCTAGTTTTTAAGGAGGAGACATATGGTCCAATGTCTTATTATCCATTAATATTTACCTTTTCAATGAACTAGTGTATTAACTAATTATGATATGTAAGTAAGTCATGAATTAGAAAAATGTAATCTATACTGGTGATAGGGAAAGATAAATATATATGTAGAAGAAGATATACGAAATAGCCCTACATGACAAAAAATAAATTAAAACTCCTCCCGCTAGGTATAAGAGGAACCTTATGCACGGGGATAGGTAGATTTAAATAAATTATGTCACTGGGTTTTAGCAACCATAATGTAATATATAGTAACATTATCCTGACTAACTGTAGTACTATTTTTTAAAAGGAAAAAACTACTCAGTTGGCAGACCATAGACATCTATGGTATTTTGGAATTATAATAATAATATATTATTATTATTATAATATTACTGACAGATCATGGATGTCCATGATCTGCTAACTGGGTATTCAATCCCTTTTTGAAATATAGATTGCAATATTATTGGTTGCTAAAAACAAAAATTAAAAATTAAAAATTATATGATCATGTTTTAATATAAATAAAAAAACTCTAAAACTAGAGAGCCACTGTTAGGAAGTGGGTCCCCTGCCTACTGGGAGTATTTTGATAAAAATATCCTTAGTTTTTTGGTAATTTTCTAAATGTATTGAGTGTGTTTTTGTAAATTTAAATGGTTTTTGGTAATTTTCTATATGCATTAGGGGTAAAAAAAATTCATTTGACATATAATAGGTGGATCTCACCACCATTAATAAAAATAGGTTTGTCCCATGTGGGACCACCTATAGCCACATAGCCACAACTTATCCCCATAAAAAATTAGTATTATGTTGAGCGGAAATGAAAGTGACGCAGCATATGGGCACAAGATACTACCACTTGACTCCACATAGGCAACGTCACACTTTTCTTATGAAATCCCCACCCTTAGGACACTTCCCTCTCAAGTCTTAACTCCTTTGACACCTCTGTCTAATCTTTCAGGGTTATGGCCCTCGTATTATTTTTATTTGAATATATTTATTAGATCTAACTTTACATACAACCTACATCATATTATTCCCAAACACTTTTAACAACATTTTGTAATTATTCTATTTATTTTTTAGTTATATATGAATTTGTAATCATCATGGATTATTTTGAATATCATCAATATTCTTTTAAATTTTTTCTATGTTAGTTAATCTATTGTATTTTACTTATTTATATTTTAAAAAATTAATAAATAAGGTTTGTTTCAACATTAATATGAACTTTTTAATTATCTAACCAATTACATCTGATACTTCCATTCATCATTTTTGTCACATATCACATATAAACCTAAAAAAAGGTCATTCTTTTATAATTGTAAGTAGCTTGGACAGAACTATGTAACTAGAACTTTAACATCGGAGGACATTTGTTTAGGTGAAAAAAGAGAGATATTTTAACTTTTTTTAAAAAAATCCATATATTACAAGATTAGCCATGACTATTGTATGATCAACCTTGTAGCCATTCATAAAAGTTAAAATAGTTGAAAATTAATAAATATCTAAGTCAAAAAGCGTACTATTAGTTTAATAAGAGAAAAACTAAGGAGCCCCTTTCTCGTGAAGATTTAAGGGTGGATTTGAAAATTCAAATTTTACGTTATATAAATTTACTATTATAATCCTATTTAATTTTAAAAAATTACTGTAGTTTATTTTTAAGGTTTTTGAATTTTAAATTTTATGATTTATTGTTTTAGATTTTAAAATTTAGGATTTTAAGATGTATGTTTTTAGAATTTTAAAATTTATGACTTAGGATTTTAGAATTTAAAATATATTATTTAATATGATAATTTTATTAGTTTCAAGGGATGAAATTGCATTTGAGTTTTTGATCTTTTTAAATAAATATTTAACTCTAAAAGCTTACTATCGTTAAGTAAATACTGAAATTTTGTACTCATATTTTGCAATTTTTCTGAGCTTTCCTCCAAAGGAGTTCACTGTTTTCAATTGTGTAATGGAAACTTATTACCATCAATTAATAATTAGTCAAATTAAAAATGTATAACTAAAAATAAATAAATGAATGCATAATTCTCTTTTTGCCTTTTTCAATATTATTATTAGTGTTAAAATCATTCAAGACTTTTGTAGTTTGATAAACTATCAATTAGGTCTCTATAGTTTTAAAATTATCAAATAGGCTCCTAAGATTTCAAATTATTTTCATTTATTAGTCCTCCATTACTTTGAATCTACGTGTACTAACAACAAGTCCACGTGGGACATTTATAGATACATAGCAATGTCACGTGATACTAGACTAATAGGTGAAAGTAATTTAAAACCTTATAGATCTCTCTGATAGTTTACTAAATTATAGGGACATAATTGATAGAATACCAAATTATAAGGACCTCAATGATTTTAAACTTAATTAATGAATTATTTTAATAATTTAAAAACCATGTGTTGTAAATATTATGTTTTTTTAATAAAGTATTAAATTAAAATTTAAAAAATCAAATAAATTTCATTTTTTTTATTTTTTTACAAATTCAATATCTATGATATTACATATATGTGAGAGTAATATAAATATATTTATCATTCAAATACTAGAGATATAATTACTTTAAGTTAAACATTTTTGGCATGATAATAGTTTATTTTAAATATGATTTTATGTAGCCTAAAGAACCTTTTTTTATATTTAATTTTGGTTGAATCTAAGTAAAATAGTTTAAAACTTATTCAAATTTAAATATGATTTGAATTAGAAATTTAAATTTATTTAAACTCAATTAAACTCATTAATTTTAGAAAACCTAACTTACGGGCTAAACTTATAAAGGAATATTTTTATATTCAATTTTGATTATAGCCAAATAATATTTTAAACATTTATTTAATACATCACATTCTAAACTTATAAAGGAATATTTTTATATTCAATTTTGATTATAGCCAAATAAAATAGTTTAGCATTTAGTCATATTTAAAATTTCACTCAAATTAATGTGATGTATTTGTAAAATTAGTTATATGGATTTTTTAACTATATTTAGAATATTTTAAGGAACATAAAAAGAACTTTTTAAAGAAGAAGTGAAAATGAAAAGTTTATTTAAATCTAATTTCAATCATTAAATTTATGTTGAATTGAATTAAAAATTTTAAACTCAATCAAATTAATTTTTATGTAAAATTAATGGTTTAAAATTAAACAAATTTAAAATTAAAATTCAAATCATATTTAAATTCTAATAAGTTATAGATTATTTTATTTAGATTCAATCAAAATTGAGTTTTTGAAATTATATTTAAACCAAACTATTATCAACCTAAAAAATTTTTTCAATTAAAATTAATTATTTCTATATTATTTACATGATAGATATTTTTGTGCTACTCTCACATATAAGCATTATCATATATATTGAATTTGTAAAAGATAAAATGTGATTTGTAATTTATTTAATATTTTAAACATTTATTTAATACTTTATTAAAAGGACACAATATTTACAACTCACATTTTTAAGTATTCATAATTTTAAGTCCTTATGGTTTGGTAAACTATTAATTAGGTCCTTATAATTTGATAAACTATCAAATAGATCCCTAAGGTTTCAAATTATTTTCACCTATTAGTTCATTTTGATATTGCCACGTGTCTCCAAATATGCCATGTGAACATACCACATAGATATGTCGTTAGCCCACATAAAATAAAAGTAACAGAGGACTAATGAATGAAAGTAATTTGAAACCTTAGAGATTTATTTGATAGTTTTGAAATTATAAGGACTTAATTGATATTTTTGAAACTATAAGTCATACCATAGGGATCCTAAGTGATTTTATCCCTTATTATTATTATTATTATTATTATTATTATTATTATTATTATTATTTACTTTTGTAAGTAATGGTATTGAGTGATAACATTTCTTAGAAAAAATCTTTGACAAGCCTTTGTTGGTCGACAAGAGCACACAATTGGCAATTGTATGTCCTTTGTAGGAGATGGTTATATTCTATAAGTCCTATAATACCTAAAAGAAGGGGTGAATTAGGCGTTTAAAATTTTCTTATTAAATTAAATCACTTAAGCCAAATCTAACTATATAGATCACTAAACCAAAATTCAACCTATAATAATATGTCAATATTTTTGCAAATGTTATTTAAATTCAATTAATAATAAAAAACACAAAATTGTATAAACTTAAAGAGATAAGGGAGAGAAGATGCACAAGACTATGATAGGCACTGAAGGAATAATAAAATCCAATGCCTTTTGAGTCTCTAGCAAGCATAAGCCCAATATCAATAAATATGATAAAAATTTTCCAAGATAAATCACATCCATACTTATAATAACATAATAGTTTTAATAATATCTAGCTTACTAATTGTGGTCAGCCTTACACTAAATTAACTCAAATTAATCTATCTTTTATCTCATAAAATAACCATTAATTTAAGACTAACACTTTGGCAAGTGCACTAATCGCAATAAGTAATATAGAGGATTGTTTTTTAAGATTCCGAGTATTGATCCCACGAGGAACTGTGTATGTGATTGTAAGTACTAGATCAATTAGACTACAATTATCTAAAGGATGCCAAATTATAGGTTAAGAAATAAAATTACAAATCTACCCTAGAAAGCCTAGGAAACTTCCAATCAATTGCAAAAAAGTTCAAGATTGTTTTTCTTAATTTATTAAATTATAACTTTGGTGCTTGATGATGATTTAATCGATGGATCAATGATGTTTAATCTAGTGTATCTTCTATAAACCAATTCAGTTACTTCGAATCAACTAGCTAAAAGCACCATTTATAACTTTAACCTTATACACACATATATATTGCTTTCTCTCTCTCTATTTTTATTATTTTTTCTTTTTTTCTTTTCTATTTTTTCTCATTAGTTTTTTATATATACATATATATAAGATTAGAAATCAGCGAAGTAAATTTTGATCACTTAATTAATTAACTAAGTTAAGTAATTATTTATTGATTCTAATTACAAAAGTGTTTTAAAAGAAGCCACAAAGCTACTTATAAAGTTGCATTTTAGATGTGGAATACCATTCTAATCATCAGGTATCCATTATCCAAATTATGAAATGTTAAAGACATTTAGCCATTAATATTCAAAATTAATCATATAACATTTCAAATTGTCAAAATAATTAAATTCAAAAGAAAACATGGATAATAATAACCATCAAAATCGAAATTTCTTTGTACAAATTATAAATTATTAAAAGAAAATCAATAAATCGATTGTTAGCCCTATGGCACCCAAGAGGGGGGGTGAATTGGGTGTTTAAAAAATTATTGCGGAATTAAAATACTTTAAACACCTTTGGCCAATTTAAGCAATATGAAATTCTTAACCAAAATTCA
>JAOXYD010098897.1:0-11785 GCA_028565735.1 Pinacopodium congolense | reverse complement strand
ACATTTAATTACACCTTAAGAGAGGGTAATTGAAATATTAGGACATCTTAGGTGAGGCATAATTCAATCAACAAGGTTGGAGGGAGACAAGTTAGGGAAAAGGTGATCTCTAATCTTAAATTTTGAAATCCAAAGTTTCTGTACTTTTGTTCTATCATTTTTTCATTACTAATTTGTTTGATTTAGTTTATGTCTCAGTTGTTTTTATTAATTGAAATTGGGTCTTGAACAAAGAATAACCTAAATTAAGTGGTGCCTAAGCTACAATCCTTGTAAGATCACTATCCGTTCTTTACCATAAGTTATACTCCGTATACTTGCAATTGTGAGCGTAAAACTAGCTATATAGTTCTGTAAAATCATCAACACTCCTAATAGCCTTCTCTAATTATGCTCAGAATTGTATTGGAATCTATTTTTTGTCATTTCTTCAATATCTATAAAATATTCCTCTGGATTTTTTTTTATTAAATTTCCTCCTGCTACTGCATCAATCATACTCCTAGTGAAAGGAATGAGTCTAGTATAAAAGATATCAACTTGATCACGAATACTAAACCTATGATTTTGACACCTTGCTATCATTTCTCTATACCTTTCCCATGCTTCATATAAACTTTCATTTTTAAATTAAGAAAAAGAGTAGATTTGATTTTTAAGCTTTGCTATCTTTGATGGTAGAAAGAATTTGGCTAGAAACAGGTTCATAAGGTCATTCTAGGATGCAATAGAACTAGGCCAAAAGGTATTAAATCAAGCCTTAACTGAATCCCGTATAGAAAAGGAAATAACCTAAGCTTGATAGCATAAACAGAAACACCTTGACTTTTAAAGAGATCACAAACATCAAAATTTTTTTATAAATTCTCATTTGGATCTTCTAAAGAAGAACCGCCAAACTAGGAAGACCTAACCATTGAAGCTACGAGGAATCTCAAAATCATCAGACTCAATCTTAGGTCTAACAATGTTATCCATAGGACGAGTTCTATTTCCTAAGATAAGCTCTGTCATTGTAGGTCTTCTATTTTTTCTTGAGGCCTAGCAATGAACTCTTCTTAATGCTCCATTTCTAAAGGATTTGGTTCTTTATTTTGCCTACGGATTGTTCTTTCTAATTCAGGGTTAAATTCAAGCTTCCTAGATCTATGGCCACAAGTTTGCATACAAGGTAAAAAAAAAACTACTAAATAAAAGAAAATACACTATCAAATAAGGCACCCTTAAAAAGAAAAGCAAACAAGCAATATAAACATTATTCACAACTTTAGAGTAATTGACACCAAAGTTTCCTAACACTAAAATTATGCTAGATCCCCGGTAATGGCATCAAAAACTGGTTGTGTTGATTTCTATTAAGATCAATTTCCCAAAATAATTACCAAATTTAACAATTGAAGCACTTTTACTAAAAATCAAAGTTATACCAACTAACGGCAAGTATACCGATCACAAGCAGTGAATTGAGTTACTTAAACTTAAGTTATCATTGCTTTGGAGATCACTTATAACTAAGAATAAGGAAAATGACTTGCAATTATCTAATGAGTCTGAATTGGTTGATAAATTAAGCTAAAATTACTAAACTAAGCTCAGGTGTTCTAACTTTTCAAAAGAAGGACTAAACCTGACTTTAAGGTTGCTTAATTAATGAAATAGTCAAGGAAATAGTTTTCAATGATCTAAAAAAATTAATTAAGGATTAAGGGACTTATACTAGGACAACTTCACTAAATCAAGACAAGATTATGATAAAATCAATGTCTTTTCTCTTACTTTTGATAATTAAGGTTTGGTCCACTCTTGAATAAACAAAATAAGGCTTAAGGTGCAATAAGCTTAATATAAAAATCTGTGGCTTCAAATTAATACCCTCAAGATTAATCAATCAGTGGTCATGTATTGATTAAAATCGAGTTACTTATTGATTATCTAATGGATTAAGAGATTAGTCCTCTTCTTTCTCCATTTATCATGTTAATTTTAAGTTCTTCTTTTAGGATAAGCATTAAGCATTCAAATAAGTAAAAGACAACCCTTAATCACATCTATGCATGTTCTCAGATCATTAAATCACCAATCCTCAACCACTAACACGTTTAGCCACTCATTTGAATAAAGAAAAGATGAATATCATGTAAATAAACCATGTTCTTGAACACCACAGTTTTAGTCTTTAACTTTGAGGGTGGAATGGTGGGGTGAAAGATGAAACGACGGGGTGATAGCAACCGCCTTTTTAGTTTAAATTTTAGAATTTCAATAGCTATTTATTAAAGTTTTTGCTTCTAACGAGCTTATACAACAATCATACACATAATTAGACAACTTAGAAATAAAATGGGAGAAATGTAGCTTAAAATGACAAGATATGGCTATGAAAATATATAGATTTCCTAAGCTAGCACATGTGTTTTCTAAATGAATTGTCTTACTCTGTTAATGTAGTAATCTCACCTTAAAGATACAATTTCTTCACTTGATTAGACTAATTGTATCATTATTAGGTATCCAATACCATATAAATGTGAAAGGAGAAAGAGAGAGAAGAAAGAGAGAGAGAGAGAGAAGAAAGAGAGAGAGAGAGAGAGATTGAGAAAAATCAAGAGAAAGAGTTAGGTTTCAAAAGTTATACAAAAAAGAGAAAGAAAGGGGGAGAGAGGGAGAAAGAGAGAGAAAAGGAAGAAAAGATAGTTTTTAAAAGTGGAAAACTACATGGCCTTGTTGGTAGCTTTCTTTTGTCCCTAATGGAGAAAATGATAATAATACTTATAAATAGGAAGAATATTGTCTTATCCCCGTTGAGGGCTATAAAAGGTCCACCAATAGGGGTCATCTAGTTAGTCCTTTTTAAAAGTTATACTAAAAAGAAAGACACAAAGGGAGGGAAAGCAAAAAATAGAATTATTAGTTGTAAATATATGGATCAGAGAAAGGGAGGGAAAGAGAGAAAATGAGAATGAGAGAAAAGAGAAAAGGAAAAAATTAGGGGGATCCCCTAATTAATGGCTCCACATGGTCCTTAATAGGAATAAAGACATAAATGGCCTCCCTAGAACCACCTTATAATGAAGTGAGTGGAGGTCATTTATATCACTTTTTCCAATTAGAGGCCATAGGGGGGCACCAATGAAGAAATCCTTGGTAAGGTTCATAAAAAATATTTAAAAGTTATGCAAAAAAAAAAGAAACAAATATATATATATATAGATAGATAGATAGAGAGCCAGAAAACTATTAGTAGTAAAATGACGGATATATGAAAAAAAAAAGTACTTTCAATGATAGGCTAGTAATATTAAATATAACTTTGAATTTTTATGACCTTATTCAAACATTAAAAATAAAAGGAATCCTCTTTATTTAATAGTTGAGCCAAAAATCATCTTTATTTAATAAGTGTGGGTTGGAAACTTATATTTATAGTTGCCTTAATGAACTAAACTTGAGGTTATTTTATTATCACTGGTTAGTTAATTAGTATTAATAAAATCTTTGAACTCTAACATATGCATAACACTCAACATGTTTTGAATATTGTCTTTTTAGTTCTCTCTTTTTTATTATCTATATGTATTGTTTCCTTTTTATAGCTCTTTTATAGTCAGGAACCTTTTTCCTTCTTATTTTCTTACTTCCTTTCTATTCTAGGATGCTTGTGAACCTTTCTCCCTCTCATTCTATATGTTCCTTTAGTACAACCCCTTCTTTGGTACCTATTAAACTTGCTTCCTCCCCTCTTGGAGCTCCTAGCTTGTCTTATTCCTTGGATGAGGCTCCCTTTGTATGGCCTTAAATTCTTAGTTCTCTTACAAATAATAATAAATCTCTTCAACATAACTTTTTTATAAACTTTTCTACCTACTTTAAGGATAAATTAACTTGAGACAGGGTTATGGGGGATGCTAATCATAATGAGCCTAGATATGCCCCCCAACTCTCATTAATGAAGATGTAATAGCTTCACCTCTTGTAAAAAATTTAAAGATGGTGTAGTCAAATAAAAGACCATTATGATTAAATTTTTTAGAAAAAACTTGCCTTCCTAGTGGTTCATAATAGGCTACCATTAACTAAGGAAAATTAGTTCTCAATAATATTTTCATTAATGATTATGGCTATTTTTTTAAAAGATGGATAGTGTCAACAACATGAATATTATAGGAAAATTATTTTGTCAAAGGAGGTTCCTATCATGATTTTGACGATAACAAAACATGATTTTTTCTAATGGTTACTTTTTGATAAAAGATTTTATAAGATAGGTACATTTGGTGTTCATACAAAGATGGAAAGTTTAAGTTTGAAGATCAAAATTAAGGACAATGTAAGAGAAATTATTTTAGAGCTTTAAGAATTTTAGTTAGATAGTTTTAAACTAAGTTGTAAGCTTTCATTGATGGATTAATATCGATAGGACTCAAATTACATTTTTATTTGTATAAAGTTTTTCAAAGATGCATGAATTTTGAATTAGATAAGGCTATTGTTATTTGTTTTGCAGAGATTGAACTACTTCAACTTTTATTCATAATTATAAGTTCTTCCTAAATAATATCAAAAAGTAAAATATTCAAAAATAATATTAAATATTAATAATAAAATCGTTGACTTTTTTTAAAAAAAGGGGCCAAAGAGAAGCCTTTTTCAATTTTCTTTTACTTAAAGACATTGTCAATCATGTAAAAAATCAAATAAATAGAGAAAATCCAGCTATCGGAGTCGAATCGATGACCATCACATTACAAATACGATAATCTAACCTCTAAGCTAAGTGGGTTAGAGTATTGTACTACAGAGAATAATGGGATTAAACTTCATAGAATAGTGAGATGAATTATATCAAGATCCCAGAAGTAAATTGATATTATTTTAGAATTGAATAAACATTAAAAATGTTTTAAAATATGTGTGAAATATTTTTTTGAAGTCAATAGAATGTTTTAAAAGTTTTTATAAGTTGTTCAAAAAGAAAAGTTCCAAAAACGAGCTTAAATTGCCACAAAGCAAGACATTTGATTAGGATGAATTGTATTGAGTTTTGATATATGTTTGAACATTTTTTCATACATATCTTTGATAAGATCCTAATTTGTGCTCATTTTGATTTTAAATGCGTGACTGATTATTGGATACAAATATTAGTAAAAATGGCCAAGTTTAGAGAATAATTAAAGAAAATTTGAGAAAGGAACTATTGGATAGAAACCTAAACAACGGTTTCTATAGATCTTAAACAGTGCTATTTAAGTCCTTCAAACTACCATTTAAGTCCCATTTTCCAGATTCTTTAACCACAGTTCAATAAAGGTTGTTTAAGTCACTGTTAATCATCATTTAAGTCCTAGAAAATATTATTTCACGCTAAATCAAAGGGCAAACATATCCATTCACTTGTAAATTATCTTTAACTTTAATTAAAGAACTATATAAGTAGAAGAGGAGGACATTTCGCTAATTTTTGGCTCCCCACTTGAGCAACACTTTATTTTTTCTTATTTTTCTTAGGTCTTGAATTATTTTTATGTCTCTTTTCATCTTGTATTAGATTTTAGTGTTATATTAAGTGTTAAGGTGTAAATTTCCTTCTGTTGTTTCTATTTTTGCTATTTTTCTTTCTATTTTTATTTATTTTCCATGTATTTCTTTTAGGTTTTACTAAATACTTGTTGAATCTTTGGTTTTTTCTAGTTTAATGTTATAGTTTTAGCATTGTTTTTATTGTTTTCTTTATGTTTTGCAGTTTCAATTTGTGTTCTTATTAATTTCAATATGTTAGCTTAGTTTTATTTAGGTTAGAAGATATTTGATGGATTCATGGATTATAATTATGAGAATTGAATTGGATTTTGAATGGGTTTTATTTATTTATTTATTTTGCTTGGATTGAGTTGTAACTTTAGTCTACAATGGTTATGCATACTACACATCAATGTTGCTATAGTGTCTGGTGCTAAATGGTGGTTTAGAATGGTGGAATCAATGACACCATTATAGTCATGTGTTTTTTCTAGAAGATTAATGGTAGGATAAAATGACACCTTTGAGGTATGTGGGAATAGCTGTTGTAGTCACTGACAAAGTAATGACTAATTGCAATTTTTGATCTAGTAGCTTTTTCTCCTTTATAAGCCTCTACTAAATGTAACCAATGATATTTTAAGCTTATAAACATTATAATAAGATAGCTATTGGTTGTTGAACAATTTGTATAAGGTTTTACTAAATTTTTTAGCATTAAAGTGATGAAAGATTTCAATAGTTTGTGTTTTTGAGTTGTTATTATTCAATCTGAATTTTTTTGAGCATATTATTGTTTTCAATATTATAAAACATGTTTTCAAAGCTTTCAATAAGTGCGTCATTCATACTTTTCATCTTGCTAAAATTTTGAGCCTATAGATATTAAGCTTTCAAGTAAAACTTCTTTGATGTATAAGTGTTCTTACAAAAAGGACTGTTTGAGTTTGTTGGGTTGGGATAATTATAAAGGCTCCTCTTTATCATGAAAAAGATTTATTAAAGGTTTCCTCTTCACCTTCTAAAAAGAAGATTGGGATTGTAAAGTGTTCCTCTTCACTTAATGAAGATTTGTACTTTGTTTTTGAGATTTAGTGAAACATCTAAGTGAATCTTAGAGAGTGGATGTAGGCAATTGAGATTACTACCAAACCTCTATAAAATTAATTTTTTATCCTCTCTTCTTTACCTTTTTTATTTTTTTTGTGTGTTATTTCCATATATTTATATTGGGAACATTTGACATAAACATTGGCATAATATATAGGTTCAATCTTGGTGGGGACTGTATATAGCTTGAAATTAGTTTAAGTGGTTTAGCTTGTTAGCTTAAAAATATTTTTAAAGACCTAATTCACTCCCTTATTGGATGTCTTTAGGACTTACAATTAGTATCAGAGCTAAGCTCATGTGTGCACATATATTTTCTAATGAAATTAGTAAGAAGACAATCTAGGATGGCACATTTGATAGCATTAATTAGTTAAAAGGGGAAAAATGTTAATAGGGAACCTTTTTTTATGAGAATGGTTATCTCTATTAGAAAACAAATATGAAATCCTTTCTTATAGTAAAAAAAAAAATTATGGGATATAGTTAGTAATGAGTAATACATTCCTATAAAGATAGTAAATGATTAAAAGGTGCCTAAGGCTAAAGAAGAGTGGATTAGACAAGAGATTTATTTCTTTAAATAATAAGGTTGTCCAGATTTTATTTTGTGCACATGATATAAATGAATTCAATAAGGTATCAATATCTAATATAGTATATGAAATTTGGCACATACTTGAGGTTGCACACAAGGGAATTAATCAAGTGAAGGAGAGTAAAGTTTCAATACTCACACATCAATATAAATTGTTTCACATGTATCATAATGAAATCATACCAAGCATGCACTCTAGGTTTATAAAAAAATATTACTAAATTGATGCATCTATAAAAATCATATTTTAATGTTGAGCTTGTAGGAAAAATTGTTAGATCCTTGCCTAAGACGCGGGAGGTAAAGGTTACCATTATTAAAGAAGTGAAGGACCTTAACACTTTGCCTTTAGAGGAGCTAATTGGGCCACTCCTCTCTTATGAGTTATGACTTAAAGAAACCAAGGAATAGGAAATAGTGACTAAAAAGAAGAATTTGGCATTTAAGGCCATAAAGGGGGCATCAAATGATGAGGATTCATATTTAAGTAAGAGTGAAGATGATGATATTTCTCTCCTCATAAGGAAGTTTAAGTGGGTCTTAGAGATGAAAGGCTAATCAAAGAGAAGAGAATAAGATAAAAATGAGTTTAAAAAAACTTCTAACAATGTGTACTTTGAATTTAGGAAATTGGGATATATGAAAACTCAATGTCCACTTTTCAAGGAGAGTGAGAAGGTTGAAAGGAGTGGTAAGAAAGAAAATAAGGAGAAGATGGAGAGAAAGAATAAGAAATCATTAAAGGCCATGGTGTAGGATACCTCAAATGACTTCGAAAGTGAAGAATTGGATAAAGAAGTTATGAACCTATGCTTTATGGTTTTAGAAGATGATGTACCTTCTAGCTCTCATTCTCTTTATGATGATGTTTTGTTGAAAATGAATTGACGTATGATGAGTTAGTGTAATCCTTAGAAACCATGACCTTGATGAGGAAGAAAATATATTCCAAACATAAGGAATCTTTGAAATTTTGTGATGAACTTAAGCTAGAGAATGATGGGTTGAGTATACAAATGCATGACTTAGAATGTAAAAATTTGGTTATTAATGACTTTAATAATAAGAAAAAATTGATGGATGAAAATTAATCTTTAAAGAAAGATGCAAATGTTTTTAAAGAATCTTGAAAAAATTCAGAAAGGGTAAGGGGAAATTGGAAAGAATTCTTAGAGCATAAAAGGCTTCCAGTAATAGTTATGGCTTAGGAATTACTCGAGTAGGACAACTATTGCTAAAATAACCTTTGTGAATGGAAAAAATTTAGAAGATAAGCATGTTAAGCTTTTGATAATGGTGCATTAACACCTGGTTTTAACCTAGGAAGAATTATAATGCTTTTATGTATGGTGACGAACCTAGATAAAGCAAATTAAACACCAAAATTAAGCATAACCCAAGTAAAGAACTCTAAATCATGCAAAAATTAGTGAATATTGAAAAAACATGGGCTAATTGTCTAAGATTAGGCCACCCAAATGTATATGTATCAATAATAAGCCTAAATAACCTAATAAAAACCTTAATTCAAGCAAAAAATTTTGCCGATGTGAAAAGACTAAAATGCCCCTAGCTAGAAAAATAGCCAAATATTTGCGAAACAAATATGATATAAAAATGGTACAAAAATGTAGACAATACTCTGAAGAACCCAATAGTACCAAAATTATGCTAAGATAATGTCAAAATCATCACCAACAATCAAAAAGAAAATTTGAATGAATAGAACTTTTGGACAAAAAATAGGAATTTTGGGATAGAAAGAAGTTATTAATGTGTGAAATAACCCTAGAATCAGGTAGAGCTTGAAATTTTTTAGATTTAGACACCTAATTCATCAAATTTGATGAAGAATTGAGCAAAAAATGAAGGATTTAGGGTAAAAGAGGTGAGTTCGCTTGAAGAGAGAAGAAGAGGAGAGGCCTACAGTGTTTTGTCAAATTGCATCGTTTCCTGGCCTTTACGGGACTAAAATGACAAACTATGAAAATTTAAACAGCGTTGTTCTACTATTGCCATTTTAGTCCCTAGAAAGCATAATGGCGGGTTCAAGAAGAATAGCTCACCGTTCAAGTGTCACGTTGTACTCCTGAAATTGAACTCTAACTCAGATTTTGAGCTCTGATTCATTTCTAAATGACCCCAAGTCAATACGACATGAAGATTAAATGATTTCCTAGCTAAATAAAAGAAAATCTAGCCAAGAAAAAAAATCAAATTTTAGCATCAAAGAGTTAGCTAGACTAAGGCTTTTAAAGAAAACCAAAAACTAAAAAGAAATAAACAAGAGCTAAGAACTAAATTTAAAACAACTTAAAAAATTAAAAAAACTAACAAGAGACTTAATAAGACTAAAAAAACTGAATTTTTACATAAGAAAATAACAAAATGTAAAATAAAAGAGAAAGAAAAGAAAAATCTTTAAAGGAACAACTAAAGCAATTTAACTAAAAAGGCTTTAAACGATGACACTTAAACAAAATAAAATAAGAAAAAACAAATTAAAAGAAGACTAAAAAGAGGATAGAATTAAATATAATTAAAAAAGACCAAAGCTAGAATAAAGAAAACAAAAGAACAACAAAATAAACTAACTAAAAAAACCTAGAAAAAGAAAGAAAGGAAAACTAAAACAACTAAAAAGAAAGAACTAATACAATCTTACTTAATAAAATTCATACATTAAACAACCTAAGAGGGGTCAAAAAGAGTAAGAATCTCAAATTGGTCATGGACCCTATTAGGCACATAAAGCTTGGCCTTTTGTCCATTCACTTTAATGATTGTCTGTTTGATAATTCAATGGTACCACAAGGATAAACATTAAGCACATCATATGGGTCAGTCTACCTGGATCGTAACTTACTAGGAAATAATTTCAAACAAGAGTTATAGACCAATACCTTGTCACCAATTTAAAAGTCACAAGGGATAATATTTCGATCATGCCATCTCTTTATTCGTTCTTTGTATAATTTGGCATGCATTAAAATTCAAGAAATTGATAGCCCAAAATGCCTTATACTCCAATTCCACCGGTAAATGACAAGAGTTACTATACACTATGCGATATGGAGACATACTAATAGGCATCTAGAAAGCAGTACGATATGCCCATAATGCATCATCTAATTTCAAAGACAAATCCTTTCTAGATACATTTATGGTCTTTTCTAAGATTCTTTTAATTTCTCTATTAAAAACTTCCACTTGACCGCTTGTTTATGGATGATAAGAGGTGGCCACTTTATGGTTTACACCATATTTGGATAGGAGGGATTCAAATTGTTGATTACAAAAATGAGATCCTCCATCATTAATTATAGCTCGGGGTGTACCAAATCTTATAAAAATGTTCTTCTTAAGGAACTTTACCACCCCTCGCGCATCATTCGTGGGTAAGGCAACTGCTTCTACCCATTTACACACATAATCGACTGCGACTAAAATATATTGATTGGAAAATGATTTAAGTAATGGATCCATAAAATCAATGCCCCACACATCAAGGATCTCGCAGCCCAAAATGTTATTCAATAGCATTTCTTGTCTTCTTGAAATGTTTTCCGTTCTCTGGAATTTGTCACAAGATTTTTACGAAGTTAAATATCTTCCTTAAATAATGCGGGGCAATAGAACCTTGATTCTAGAACCTTATTTGTAGTTTTAGTTAGCTCTAAGTGTCCTCCAAATTCCCCTAAATGATAGTGGGTTAAAATAGGGAGCACTTTATCATTAGGCACACATTTTCTTATAATGCCATCACCACATATTTGTACAAGAATGGATCATACCAAAGAAATTTCTTTACATCAGAAAGAAACTTCCTTCACTGTTGATAAGAAAAATCATAGGGAATAACCTTGCTAACTAGATAATTGACATAATCAGCATACCAAGGCAAGTCATCCTTAATTACTAATAGATGCTCATTAGGAAACATTTCTTTAATGTTATATTCAGTGCCTTTTCCATAACTTGCTTAGTAAATCTAAACAAATGGTCAGCAACAAAATTTTTACCACCCCTCTTATCTTTGATTATGATATCAAATTATTGCAACAATAAAACCTATATGATTAACCTTGGCTTTGCATCAGGTTTGGTCATTAAATACTTTAATTTTGTATGATCAGTGTATACTGTTACCTTTGACAAAACCAAATAAGAATGAAACTTATCAAATGCAAAGATAACAAAAAGCATTTCCTTCTCAGTCATGGTACAGTTCTTTTAGGTATCGTTTAATGTCCTATTTGCATAATAAATAAGATGAAAAATCTTATGCTTTTTTTACCCACGAATTGCACCAACGGCAAAATTGCTTGCATCGCACATTAATTCAAACGGAAGAGACTAACCTCGTAAGACTAGAATTGGTGCACTGGTAAGCTTATACTTTAGAAGGTCAAAATAGTGCATATATTTCTCATCAAAATTAAATGTTTCATCCTTGGTCAAAAGATTAGTAAAGGGCTTAGTGATCTTAGAAAAATCCTTTATAAACCTCTTGTAGAATCCAGCATAACCTACGAAACTTCTAATTACTCGAATTGA
>JAOXYD010098886.1:0-11786 GCA_028565735.1 Pinacopodium congolense | reverse complement strand
TTCCCACGACCTTTTAATCCCAAAAATTCATAAAATACGTCCCTACATGTTTTGCCATGTCACCCTACCAAATTGGCCTTTTCCAACTTTGACCTTTGCTTGGTATTTTCAGTATATCTTCATCCACAAACCTCCTTTTGACTTCAAATTTGATATGTAGGCTCCTCACATAGTTTTATTGCTCCCTGTAAAATATTATTGCAATCCAAGCTCTATAAGGGAATTTAATGCATCACCAAATTACAGTACGAAAATTAATGTTGATTTCGGGTCTCATTCATTACGTACAATTCTAAATATCAAAGTGCATCAATCCATTACTCAAACAAGTTCATATTTTGCTCTCAAACACTAAACAATACCAAAAACAATCAAACATATAAAAGATAATGAAAAGGGATGCAAAATTTCATACTAACTAAGTTTAAACCACACAAATAATACTTAAAACACCTAAAAAAACCTAGAAACATACTATGAAAACACACTTATCAAGTTCCTCACACTTAAACATTTACTTGTCCTCAAGGAAATTAAGCACAACCATTACATTCCATCAATTCGTTTTCAAAGAGACCAAGTGCATGTAATCTTTCAAACTTCGGCAACTTAAATATCAAGCTACTACACACATCATAATCTTTTCATCAGTACATATAAACAAGCTCAACTTAAGATACCATTGATCAAAGGTAAGTAAAAAACTAAGATGGATTTTTCTCATAATATTCACTCATTTTACTCAAGTGTTTAAAGGTCGGTGTTTTGCTTAAGGCTCCCTCTAAGATATTACACTACCATAGGCTTGTAAATTCACTAATTCTCCTCCATGCAGATTACATGCTAAATGGATGAAAAGGACTTTTAATTAAGGTTGTAATGGGGTCAAGTCAAGGTGAGTCAAAAATAGATTTTAGGGGTTCTTTACAAGTATTCATAAAGTAATAAATGTATGAGGGGATAATAAAATGTATTTATGAGATATGCATGTAAATAACTAGCTACTCAACATTAGTCTTACCAAATCAAAAGTTTAATGAAGTGCTAAGTGAGTATTAGTTTGAGACTTCTCGTTTACATTTTATTCTGAGATGATTTGAGAGGTACTTCTACTCATGTTTTGCACTATAAATAGTTGTTGCTATTGTTCTCTTATTATTAGAAAAAAATAAAAAAAAAGAAGAAAAGAATCAAATATAGTAGCAATAAGTAGTAATGAGTAGTTAGTTGTATTCACATTCATATCTCATAAATTATATTTAATTGTCCCTTTACACTTAGTACTTTATGAAAACTTGTGAGAAACCCTTCAACCTTTTTGACTTACCTTAACCCAAACCCATTACAACTATGAACAAAAGTTCTTTTGATCCATGATAGCATGTAATATATGTGGAAGAAAATTGGTGAATTTGCAAGCTTATGGTAATGTGGTCTTCTAAAGGGAGTCTTGAGCAAAACCCCAATCCTTAAATACTTGAGTGAAATAAGTGAACATTGTGAGGAAAATCTATCTTGGTTTTATGCTTTCCTTTGATCAATGGTATCACAAATTGAGCTTGTTTATGTGTACTAAATGAAAAAAATTATGATGTGTGTAGTAGCTTGATATTCGAGTTTTCGAAGTTTAAAAGATTACTTGCACTTGATCTCTTTGAAAATGAACTAATGGAATGTAATGTTTGTGCTTAAATTGCTTAAGGACAAGCAAAAGTTTAAGTGTGGGGAAGTTAATAAGTGTGTTTTAGACTATATTTCTAGGTTATTTTTAGGTGTTTTAAGTATTATTTATGTGTTTCAAATTGAGTTAGTAGGAAATTTTTCATCATTTTCATTATCTTTTAGGTGTTTGAGCGTTTCTTTGTCTTGTTTAGTGTTTGAAGGTAAAATGGATATGCAGGTAACAAATGAGACACAAACTAGTACTAGTTTTTGTACTATGACTTCAGTGATGCATTAAGTGCTGTTAAAGATCTCTCATTCCTATGAACTTTTACAGGGTGCTAGACCAACATGTGAGGAGCCTACATACCAATTTTCATGACATTTGGAAGTCTATAGATAAAGATATAGCAAAAATACCGACAGAGGTGAAACTTGGAAAATTTGATGTGGCGAGATAATGTGGCAAAATATATGCAAGATGTGTTTTTATGATTTTTTAGAAATAAGAAGATGTGATAGAAGCCACACTTCTGACCCTATGACACATCCAAGACAAAAATAGAGGGTTTTAGAAGAGCAAAAACGTGTGAAAACTCAAGAAGAAGGAAGACAATTAAGATTCAACAAAGTCTGTCCAAATTTTCCTAAAAAGGAGGCTTCATCATCTTCACTAGTTCATCTTTCTTTTACTTTCCTTTAGATATTTAAATTGAATACTTTTTATTTAAACATTATTATGGATTTATAAATCTATTTTAGGGATTGTTTTTGAATTGTTTATCCAACTTTTACTATATTAATTTAATGCATAGTTTTTTTGTTCAACTTATAATCACTTCGAATCGAGAGATTATTTTGATTTATTTGAGTTAGGGTGTGTAACGAGAGTTGGTAGCTTAACGGATCTAAAATTAACTGATTAATAGGTGACTGAAGAGAGATCTTAATTATTTGTTAATTGTCCTTAGGGTTGTTTCAAATCTAATTGCATTGTTTAGGGGTAGTGTTGTGAACTGAAAGGTTACAATTCAACTTTTAGGTAGTTTAATTGGGATTAATTGGTTAGATCTCAAAAGAGGGTAATCAACTATTGGATATCTAGGATCAAATACAATTAAAGCAATAAGGTAAAAGGAAGATAAACAAGGATAGAACAACTCCTAAGTCTCCATTATTGAGTATCTGCTATGTTTTACTTTCTTCTACAATTACATTCATTCAAGTTTTGCTAGCTTAGTTCAGAATCTATTTTTTTTTTTTACCTTAAACAAAGTGTAATTCAAATTATTAGGTGTTTAGAATTAATCCTCGTGGGATCGATATAAGTTATACTGTAAATTACGACCTATATACTTACAATGCAGTTAAAACTAGCAAACAAAAGAGAAAGAAGAGGAGAAGCAAGGAGAGCTAAGAAATAAAGTATTATAGGAGTATAAGTTGATGATTCTGTATCCTAATAGACTATAGAAAGATCTTAAAGAGGAGTATTTTGGTAAGTTTCTAGAGCTTTTTAAACAAATATATATTAACAACATTTTTTTAAAGTTCTTTTGTAGCTGCCAAAGAATGTTAAGTTTTTAAAGGATCTAATCTCAAATAAGAAGAAGTTAGAGGAATTGTCCATAGTAAGGCTAAATAAACAGCGCTCAACTATTTTATAGAACAAACTACACTAGAAATTAAAGGACTTAAAAAGTTTCACTATCCATTGAGCTACTAGTAGTTTGTTTTTTGGTGAGGCATTGGCTAATCTAGGAGTTAGCATTAATTTAATGTCATATAACATGTTCATAAGTTAGGATTGTGTGAACCAAAGGAAACTAAGATGAGAATCCAATTGACTGCTAGATCTATTGAATATTCTAGAGAAATCATTGAATATGTTTTGCTTAAAGTTAACAACTTCATTTTTCATTTAGACTTTGCAATCATAGATATGGATGATAAGGTAGAGATCTCGTTGATCCTAAGGAGACCATTCTTAGCAACCAACAAGGCCTTGATATATGTTTATAGTGGAAAGCCAACTTTTAGGGTTAAAGGCAAAAAAAGTTTTTAAGATCTTTTAAGTAATGAAATACTCTATAGATAAGGATGTTACCTAATTTTATTTAGATGCGATTGATATTGAGATTTATAACATTTTACAGTAAACAATCATAAAGGATCTATTGGAGTCTTGCATAGTCTAAAGAAAGGAAAAGAAGCCATTAGTTCTAATATTTTGAAGCATGTGGTGTATTTAGAGGCCAACAAACTAATAGCAAGGGCAAAGATGTTTGAAGAGCTTGATAAACCAAAAAAAGGTATATTAAAACCCTTAATTGAAGAGCCTTTAGAGATATAATTAAATAGATTACTGGAGCATTTAGAGTATGCATTTGTAGTCAAAAATTTAAAATAATATATAATTATATCTACTAATTTATTATAAGACTAAAAAAGAAAAAAAAATACTGTCTTGAGGGAGCATAAGAAGGAATTACATGGAAAATATTGGATATAAAAGAAATCAGTCCTTCTTTTATACTCATAAGATCTTAATAGTGGATGAATTCTAGCCCATAATGTAACCTCAAAGAAGACTAAATCCTAATATAAATATGTTATAAAAGAGGAGGTAAGTAAATTAGTTAATTCAAGAATCATTTATCCTATTTTTGACAACTCTTAAGTGAGTCTTGTGTAGGTAGTACCGAAGAAAAGAGGGATGAAGGATGTATCGAATCAAGAAATGAACTTATTCTTATGTGCATTGTACTAGCTAGAGAGTATGCATTGATTATCAGAAGTTTAATGATGTGACATGAAAGGATCACTTCCTACTACCATTTATTAATCAGATGTTAGAGTAATTTTCTGAGCATGTATATTACTACTTTTTAAATAGACTATCGGGGTTTTATCATATTTTTGTAGCCATAAAGGACCAAGATAAGACAACTTTCATATGCCTATATAATACGTTTACATACAGGAGAATGCCATGGGGGTCATGGAGCGACTTTTTACAGGTATATGTTGGCAATTTTGATGACTTAATTGAGGACATCATGGAGGTAATTATGGATTATTTTTTAGCTTTTTTGTGATTCCTTTGACATATGTCTAAATAACTTAAAAAGAGTGATTAAGAGATGTGAGGAAACAAACTTATGCTTAAGGAGTTGCTTTACATTATCTTTGCATTCAATAAATTTAGATCATATTTTATTATGTCTAAAGTCACTATTTACACTAATCATTTATCACATTGATACCTATTAACTAAGAATAACATTAAGCTAAGATTGATAAAAGGAGTTTTGTTGCTATAAGAATTCAATTTAGAGATCAAGGATAAGAAAGGAGCTAAGAACCTGACGATAAAGCACCTTTCCCATCTTCAAACCAAAATATAAAAGAGTTGGTAGAGGATGATATCAATGGCACAATCCTCAATGAGAATCTCTATGAAATGTATATAAGGTATGTTAATACACCTTGGTTTGCTGATTTTGCTAACTATCTAACTAATCGAGTTCTACACAAAGGGATGACTTACCAATAGAAAAAGAAATTCTTTTCTAAATTAAAGCATTACTTATGAGAGGACTCGTACTTATTACCTCTTTGTGCAAATCATATAATCATGGTGTGTGTGGCTTATTTAGAGACAGAGGAGATCTTAAAGCATTCCTATTAAAGACTAAGTGGAGGCCATTATCATGTAAAAGGTACCACTAACAAAGTTCTAGAATCAGATTTCTATTGGCCTACTTTATTTAAGGATGCAAGAAGGTACATATATGTTTGTGATAATTATCAATGCTTAGGTATCATCTCTTATAGAGATGAGATGCCTTAAACTAGTATTACTATATGTGAAGTATTTGATGTGTGGGACATAGATTTTATGTACATATTTCCTGTATCTTTTGGTAATAAGTTTATCCTAGTAGTAGTGAATTATGTTTCTAAATAAGTAAAAGCACAAGTTTTAACCATTAATGATGTTGGGGTTATTGTAAAATTCATTAGGAAGTTGTTTATACAGTTTTAAGCACCAAGATAAATTATAAGTGATGTGTTTTAAACACCTTATCTAAGAAGGCATGTTATCCAAGAAGAGTTATATATGCAATATGTAATAATTTGATCACTTTAAACACTAAAATGAATGATATCACCAAATATTAGTTCAAGATGATTTTCTACGTAGTGTTTAACATTAAAAAGAGGGTATTATGCATAAAAGGAATCACTAAATGTCCATTAACTCAAATTATTATAGTGAAAAAAACATAAACATGGCATGTAATCAAAATTTTGAAAAGGTTTTTAAATTATCTGGTATAACACACAAGGTAGTTACCTTATATGACCCCCAAACTAGGGGCTAAGTAGAAGTGACAAATATGGAATTAAAAAGGAAAATGGAAAAGACTATTGAGACCTCTAGAAAAGTTTGGTCTATAAAACTAGATGATGCTCTATAAGCTTATAGTACTACCTATAAAACTTTAATAGGTACCATACCTTATATGTTAGTCTATGGAAAACATTGTCATTTGCAAGTAGAGATTAAATATGAAGCTTATTAGGCTATTAGGCTTATTAACTATAACCTAAGAATATGCAAGTGACAATCATTTACTCCAATTGAATGAACTTGATGAATGATGTCAAGAAGCTTATAAGAACTTTAGGATTTACAAGGAGAAGTTGAAAAGGTGGCATGATCAAAGCATTAAGAATGCCATGGAGTTCAAATCAAAAGATTGAGTTCTTCTTTTCAATTCAAGACTTCATTTATTCCCAAGTAAGCTTTAATTTAGATAGACTTGTCAGTTTATTGTTTCCCTTATGGTGTTATAGAGATTACACATTAGGAGAAGTGAACATGCAAGGACAATGGAAATTGGATGAAGTTATAACTGGGTAGAGATTTTAATGATCGAAAGGGAGAGGTCTATGCTCTAAAAAATCCAAATGAAGATTAAACTCCATTGAGGTTGTCGAGTTAAGGACATTAAACTATAACTTGTTAGGACGTAACCTAACATTCTTTCTATCCCTTTAATTGCTTTTATTTTGAATTTTAGCACTTCTTGCATTTAAGATTAAATTTTATCATGTTTTCTCTTGATTACATTTGTATTATGATTTTATGATTTGTGTTTTTTAGGAAATTATACCAATTTAAGTTGCTAAGTTGTATCCATATATGAATAATCTTACTTAAGGTTGTGTTTGGGAGGTTTTAAAACACCATTTTGTTGAAAAATTTTAAAAATCTTAAAAATAGTTAGTAAGTTTCATGACTAAGGTCACATTCATGACCTTACTCGTGACTTTGTGCTTAATTTTTCAAAATATGATAGTGTGTTTCATGGCTCATGTCACAGTCATGACATAAGCCATGATTGTTTACTAAAAAAAGCACTCTCCCCATTAAATTCCACCTTAGATCATGGCCATTATTCAAGTTGTGGAACCTGTATCAGACTCATTTTAAACTGCTAAACCCACTTCTTTTCACATTTCTCTCATTTCTCTTCATCATTTCTCACTCTCTCTCACTTGCTCAACTGCCCAAGTCCATCTAAAGTGATTTTCATACATCAAAACAAGGTTTTACACTCAAGTTATAAGGCATTTAATCCATTCTTCCATCAATAATGTATGATTTGATAGTTTCAATTTCTATTTAAGGATTCAATATGGGTAGTACATTTTAAATAAAATTTCCTGAGATTTTCCATTCACATTTGAGTTATTCTTTGATTTATGATGTTATAACATGTTGATTATCCCTATTACTTATTATCATCTCACATAAGATTAGATTTGGTGGATTTTCCTTAATGGAATTGCATTTATGCAAGATTCATCATCTATTCATGTTATGTTTATGTTCTTTTGTTAGAATACTTGAGTTAATGGCACTTAATGATTCCTTGCATGCATAATGCCCTCTTGTCGATTTTAAACCCTACATAGAAAATCATCTTAAAACAATTTTTGGCGATGTCATTCATTTTAATGTTTAGAGTGATATTGCATATTCAACTCTTCATGGATAATGTGTGCCTTCTTGGATTGAGATTGTTATTTCCATTAACCTATAATGATTGTTTATGTGTTAATAATAATTTATATAAACATATTACTTTTCAGTTTACTCAACTCGTATATTTTCCATGTTATCTTTACGCCTTGTGTTAGATAGGTGATATCCTTGGATGCTTCTTAAGTCTTGTACATAGAAATTAATGGCCAAAACTACATGATATATATCTTTAATTCATTTTTGTTTCTTGACTCCATTTTAGTGTTTATGAATAATTACATGGATTATAATTTAGGTGTGTTAGGCATATAACGATTGCATTCTCACACTTGGTATAGTTTTCTGTATAGAAAAATGTCAAATTTTAAGCAAGTAGATCATAAGTTACATCTTCATTAGGGGTTTTAATCAAGAAGTGAGGGGCTTGACTCCTTACCCATTCTAGCTTTCAAAATATTGGGTCAATTAAATAGGTACCTAGCCCTTAAGAAACTCCCAATAAAATTTAATAGATATTTGTTATTTGAGGATTTAGAGGTCTTAAGAGTGGCTAATTCTATTGATTATTACCTGAATTTTGGTGGATATGATTTATTTATGGGATAAGGGAGGTAGGATATATAAATTAGTTTTGTAAGTTTCTAGCATCCTTTAATTTTACAAGTATTTTATAATGACTGATGATGAGGATGTAGTAGAGCTTTAGTCAAATGGAACACAATTATCAATGTCTTGATGGGAATTTAGTATAACCTTAGGAGTAGTAGCTTCGAAAGGAAAGAACCTATAGGAGGTTTAAAGAGCTTGTGTGGCTTTCAACAATTGTCTCCAAGTTTTTGGTTAAAATAATTGCTAACAATTATTCATCGAACGTCTTTAAAAGCATTGAGATTCAAACTCTAGAGTTAATGATATTGCATGTGTTAATAACTTAGACCATTATTGGTTAACATGAGAGTTTAGGGGCAATTAACCAAGGAGATTTGATCTACCTCTAGTGTATGGTGAAAGGGCAATGATCAAACATTAATGGTGCATTGGTAGCCCACTTCAGCTACTTGATTAAGAAGACTAAGGGATCCCCCTGTGGATCTTTCTATATCATTAGGCTAGCCAATAATTTAGGAGTCAAGCTGAGTTGTCTATAGTTAGGGTGAGCAGTCAACATGGAATCATTGGATGGCATAATTTAGGTTAAAATGGGAGTGGTAACTAAGGTTGATGACTGCCTTATAATTAAAGGAGTAGAGGACTAACTAGCAACTCAATCATAACACTAAGACATGGATTAAAACATGGAAGATAAAGATATAGATATAGGGACTGTTATAGAGGAATCATCAATGTTGGCTCAAATCGACCGATTCAATGCTCGAGTGGATGTTATATACTTGCAACTCTCAATAGTTATTTTTACAATACAAAGCTAAAAAGAGAGAGTAATGAGTTAGATAGGTAGAGCGACAAGCTATATGGAAAGAGTTAATGTAGATTTATCACTAATGACCACCTTCACCTGATAAGATATGAGGATTCCACAAAAACTTAAACTTAAAACCTAAGTTTTCTTTTCTTTTTCTATTGTTGTATTTTCTTTCATTCACATTTCATTATTTTATGTTTAAACATTTGGACTCATTTTATTAATCTTGATCTAATTATTTAAATTTCTTGTACTTAACGATGATATTCAAGAATGGAATAGTTTCAAAATTCTCATCTCCAATCATTTTCAATTACATGGCAACATTTAGTATCATCTTTGCCTACATATGGATTCTAAAATTTAGGGGAGTACTATCTTTTCTCTCTAACTTATTTTTCATTTTTTTTGCTTTCTATATCTTGAATTGAGGGTAATTTGAAATAAATTACTAGGGGGTATAGGATATAATTTATTAACACACTTAAATTTTTGTGAGTTTGAGAGTGAGTACTTTGGATATCTCATTTTGATAATTTTAAGGGTAAGTTAATTGTTAATGTATTATAATGCAATTGATGTATTTGGCATAATTGATATTCAATACATCTTAATGGGCTTTAAATTTTATTTTTTTGTGTGATTACATGTGCTTATTGATCCTTTTATGTGATATTAGGCTTTTAAAGGTATTATATATGGATTTTTATGTGAATTTGGAATAAGATATTTAGTTAAATAATTTTTTTTTCAATAAATTCAAAAAAGTTTTAGAAAAACCTATATGAAAAAATGAGTATAAAAGTTTCACTACACTGACTTCATACCAATGAAAAGCCTTAAGTCACTGAGTGATCCTAGCAGTCATTTGAGAAAGTGATCTAGCTGAGTAACTGGAGGTATTCATGACAAGATTTTTACCTTCAAGTCAAAAGGTTTGATGACATCTCAAAAAAAGCCTTGAATGCTCTTAAAATAATCGATTAAAGAAAATGGAATGTAAAATGCACTTGCTAAAACTCCTCGGCCAAATTTGTAAAATGATCTATAATGTTTATTATTGTGTATAAAGGATTGGCATGACTAACTATATGATTACATATAAATCAATTTATGTCAGTCATGAATAAGTTAGGGGATATTAATAATGTTTAAGTGAATTGTATATGTTTTGATACACAATTAATTTTTAAATACTTGTCAAACTATTTTGAGCGAGTATTTAAGTGTTTGCTAAAGGACAAGTAATAGTTCATATGTGTAAATATTTTATAATACTCAAGTTACACATCTTTTTATATTGGTTTTGATCTTTTGGAGCATATATTTAAGGCTATTCCATATGATTCTTTTTCTTAATTGAGTTAATTTATGGAATTGATATTGCTTATATGGAATTATGTAAAAATGGTTGTTTTTTGGGGCCATGGATGTTGATTTTAATTATGGGAAGAGTTAGACAATTCATTAGATTAAAGAGTAGAAGAGAGGAAGTAATACATTGATAATCAATTGATAATCACATCCTACGTCACACCCATGACCTAGGCTATGACTCGTCTAAGCAAAGAAAAAATCTGGAGATGAAGATAGAAGGTTCCATGGCTGATCTACGATTGAACTCAGACCCATTTCCACAGCCTCTCTCATGGCTATCACTTTGATTGTGAGAGAGACAGTTCCAATTCCTATAATTGTGCCATTTAAAGGTTTTTTTTAATACTTTGGAACTTTTATAGAGAGATAGACACCTCCAAAGGTTCAAGACTTAATTCTAAGCAATTTTTATTAAATTTTTAAGCAATAAAAAGAGGAGAATTCAAGTTGATAATGAAGATTGATAAAATAAGAGGATTTCCAGCAATATCTCATTGAAGATTCAAGGGTTAAATATCATTCTAATAAGTTTTTCAACCCTTATTTCTTTTTTTTTATTGTTGTTGTATTATTTTCATAGCTATAAACTAAATTACCTTAGGACTTAGATGGGATGAACCCTAAGATTTAAAGTTCATTGCTTGTTCTTTGACTTAATTGTACAACCTAGATTTATCTTAGGTGTACTCATGGTACCTACTGTATTGGATTAAAAGTTTTGCATGCAATTTCAATTCATTATTTGATATCCTATATTTAAATTGAAAAATCAAGTATATGAATAAATTATATCGTGAATAAAAAGGATTAAATAGGTACCAAAGATAGTCTTGCATAAGTTTTCTAGGGTAGATTCAAACCTAACCAATATAAAAATCCATAGATCAAATTAAGACATCTTCTTAAGGTTTCAAAGTATACGAGATTCTAGTTAATCAACTAAGGGATATAAATTATGTTACTTAAGAGATAGGATAATTGAGTTAAGAGATTTTTAGGTCCATGTAGATTGAGTTGGACATTAAACTAAGTTAATGCATTAAACTTGTTAATGTGATAGGGAGATTCTTCATCTAGGTCCTATTTTCATTAATTTCATCTTATTTTAGTAAAAGTGTTTTTGGTTAAGAATTTAGTTAGTTATTTGATGTTAGTTTACTTAGGGGTCGTTTGATTAAGCTTTTAGTTGTGGTTTTTGGTTGTGGATGTTATATTTTTGTATTGAATTTTGTGTATTTTTATAGATTTTTGTGTTGTCTGTCTTGA
>JAOXYD010098866.1:0-11786 GCA_028565735.1 Pinacopodium congolense | reverse complement strand
ACTTCCAGATTACTTGAATTGCCATTAACTTCAATTTTGACCTTCAAACTCCAAGCTTTCCATAATGGATCCTTCTTAAAACACACCTATCTTTAAGATTAACATTATAAACTCAAACCATTAGTGATTAAGCATGTTTTGTTATCATCAAAACTAAGATTGGTACCTCCCTTGGTTCAATATAAGGGGTTGAAGTAAGACAGCTCAATGCGAGAGTATGTAAGGAAGTTAACATTAGTGATGTTGGACTTGCAGAACATATTAAAGGAAGACAAGTTGTTCAACTTCATTAATGGCTTGCAAGGTTGGGGACAAATGGAGCTTCAGAAGCAGAATGTGAAGGACCTCCCTAATGCAATAGTAGTGACAGATGCCTTAGTGGATCTTCAAATGCCATCACTTATTCGAGAGGGTAAGAAGAGTGATGGAATCCGGGATGGCAAAGAAAAAGGGAAAGAGAAGGAAGATGAAATTTCTCAAAGTAAGACAAAGAAGCAATCTAAGATGAAGGTTGCATGCTTCATATGTAAAGGGTCGCATTATGCTCAAGAATGTCTGAAAAGGAAGAGGGGTGAGGAGTAGATGAACTCTATAGTCATGAAGGATAAAGGAGGAAGCGATAAAGATGACTTAGTGGAAGGAGTCATAAATAGCATCTGCTATTTAGGTGTAATAAGCTTTGTGAAAGATTATGCAAAAGCAAACTCAATGGAACGAGGACTTGGTATATAGGAAAGGTGCCAATGGAAGCAAAGGCTTGCTTTAGTATTCAAGCATTGGATAAGGAGTATTCGGGAGAATTACTCATAGAGGAGTGTCCACAGATTATTTCAATGGGGGTGTCAAATTCTTTTAGTGGGGGTGGTTTGTTAGAACCCTAAGTTTAAGCAGCGTGATTATGCGAGTGTTAGCAAGCCTTAGTTAATACTTAACACACGAGTTAGTACAAGGAAGGCGTGTTGATGAGAGAATGAGGGAAATTCTTATGAGCAGGCGAGCAAAGGCCCAAGAAACTTATGGAGTGGGTGAGGGATGTGGGAAGTATCAACGAAGATCTCGAGAGTAGGAAAAATTTGATATGCATAGGCATGCATTGGAGGAAATCTTTGACGATACATGAGATTTAGATGCGAGGTCACGTGCAGTTGGCAAACTAAGTCATGCGAGGCTTAAGGATGTGTGACCATGCACGAAGGCATACGATATTCTATGAGACCGCACAAGAATGCGAGAAAGCATGCGTGAGAAAATGCGTAGACACTTAACTTTAGCGAGGCAGGTTGAAGGTATATAAAATCTGTATGGTTTTATATTAACTCGAATCGTGACTTGTACTTAGTCATAGAGCAATGGGGCTACACCTTAAGTGAACTTGATCATGGAAGATAGACTTTTCCATGGATGTGTATTGATAGACCTATATGTAGATAGACCCTAGTGGCTTGGAAAACACATAAGTAGGGACGTGAAAATTGAAGATGATGTGGCACTGGATGACGTGGTGAGATCCACTTGAAGATCACATGGGATAACATCAAATATAAAAGTTAGAGACCATGTGGGACCAAACTTCTGAAGATCATGGGAATTTTTGTAGATATAGATGATCTTTCTCAGATTGCATGTAATCTTTATCTTATTAGATTATGATATAATCTAGTCAATTAGAAGAGTCATGAGAGGAAGGGGATGCCTTTTTATTGATTGGGGAGATGTGGTGTTAGTTGTTAAGATATATAAGAATCTTAGAGTCATAGTTATCTTATACTTTCTTTCAAATCAAAGGAGCCTAGTAGCTCAATAGAGCTAGAGTTCTTCATTCAAAAATCATTCAGTCATTCTTAAGAGGAGAGATAACTTAGGGAGTTGAGAGCTCTTGAGAGAGTTTTCTTATAAGGGCTTTGAGTATAGAGTTCTTGTAAAGTCCTTCACAAAGGAAGTACTTGTTCTTTTGTTAACATTTTGTAAGATTTAATGAAACATTGGTTTCAGCCATATTATATCTCTTGTTGCTTTCTTTACGCTCATTATACACTTGTGTTATTTTCAGTGTGTGAGTGAAACACTTAAACATGAATGTGAGCGTAAGATGTTCAAGGGCTAAAGGAATTGTTCGACGAGATTCACACGAGAAGATTGAATCTTACTTAAGCAAACCTAAGTAAGATTGTCTTGTAAAAGAAGGCATGGATTGTCATAAAGTTCGACGACTAAGTGGACCTTTGTAACACACAAATACCTTAAGTGGATTTGATAGAAATCACAAAGCCTATTTTTCTAAAATAGCACACATTGGATATATAGGAATACCTTGCACCCTTCTTTTCATTTCCTTATATATCTCATCAGCCCCTTCATTAACAATCTTGCTATTATGAAAAGGGGCCGGTCAGATAGACCTTCATGCTCAAGGTTCAAAACTAAATCTTTCAACTGTTTCTATGGTGGGATTCCATTTCGACCATCTAATGTAGCAGCTAAGTCTACAAAATAAACCAAAATCTTTGCACACTCTATTGTCATGGGTCCTTTCAAAACCAAATGGGACAAAAGCAAAAGAAGTAAAACTGTGTTTTGATTTGTTTTCAGTGGCTTCTTTTCTTCTTATTCCAGCTTTCATTTTTTTTTTCATTTTTTCTTTGTTGAAGAGGGTGTTGTAGGCATCATCAATTTTTTTTTGTTAATTCATGTTGATTATGTTAAATGTCCAAATTTTTTTTCTAAAGGTTTACTATAAAATAAAAGTTACAGTAGGTGAATCATAAGAAGCTAGAGAGTGATTTAAATGAGAGACCAAAAACAATAGAAAAAAGAGAGGTTTACGAGAGGTGAGAGCCAAGATTAATTATGATCTTAAAGCTTATTTAATTTGTGTCTCGGGTTTGATATTTTTCTTTATTTTTCTCTGTTGGGTGATTAATAGTGGTGCTTCTATTCCTGCTATAACTAGAAAGGATTTCTTTACTTCGTACACTCCTAATGATTTTAAGTTTATCAAGGTGGGTAATGATGGTAATTATAAAATTTTTTGTGTTGGTGATATTTACTTAGAGACTAATCGTGATGCTAGGTTACTCTTGAACAATGTAAATCATGTTTCTAACTTCGGCCTCAATGTGATTTCTACTGATAAGCTTGATAAAGAAGGATATTGCAATACCTTTTAGAATGGCCAATGGAAATTGATGAAGGGTTCTCTTGTAGTAGCTCGAGGTGATAAATGTTTTACACTTTATTTGATGTAGACAAAAATCTTTAGCAACATGGTTAATAGAGTGGAGAATGATGACAAAGTGGAGACATGGCACAAGAGACTTAGTCATATGAGTGAGAAATCAATATCAATATTAATCAAGAAGAAGAACTTAGCTGGATTAAACAGTCTACATTTGAGAAGATGTGCTCACTATCTAGCTGGAAAGCAATATAAAGTTTCAATCAAAGGCTCTACAAATCCAAATAAGAAACCCAATTATAGTGAATACATTCTAATGTATGTGGTCCATTCAAAACTATGTCACTTGGTGGCTCCTATTATTTTATTACATTTATTGATGGCTATTTAAAGAAGATATGGGTTTATACTTTGAACCACAAAAATTAGGATATAGATGTATTCAAACAGTTTTAGGCCCTAGTTGAAAGAGAAACTAAGAAGAAGTTGAAGTACCTTAAATCAGATAATGGGGGCGAGTACATTGGACTACTTGAAAGATATTGTAAAGAGCAGGGTATTCGACATAAAACGATTCCCCCAAAGACACCTCAATTGAATGGTGTAGTTAGAGGATGAATAAAACATTTATAAGGAGGGTCAAATGTTTGTTTTCACATGTAAAATTGCCAAAGAAGAGGAGTATTTTAGAAAGAGGAGTATGTTTGCAAGCTAAAGAAGAGCTTATATGGTTTGAAACAAGCACCAAGACAATGGTATAAGAAGTTTGAATTAGTTATGGGGGAGTAAGGCTATAAGAAAACTACTTCAAACCATTTTGTTTTTAACCAAAAATTCACTGAGGATGATTTTATCATTCTTTTGTTATATGTTGATGACATGTTAATTGTTGGAAAGAATGCTTACAACATTGATCGTTTGAAGAAGCAGTTGAGTAAGTCTTTAATCATTAAAGACTTAGGGACAATAATGCAAATCCTTACTATAAGGATTATTTAAGATAGAAAAACAAAGAAGTGGTGGTTATCTCAAGAAAAGTATATTGAGAAGGTAATTTAGAGGATCAACGTGGAAAATACTAAAAAAGTTATTTCTCCTTTTACTAATCACTTTAGATTGAGTATTAAACAAAGTCCTTCTACTGATGAAGAGAAGGAAAGTATGCAGTGAGTTCCTTATTCTTCAGCTATTGGTAGTTTATTGTATGCTATGGTATATACTAGACTTGATATTTCTCATGTAGTTGGTGATGTTAATAAGTTCCTTTCTAATCCTAGTTAGAAACATTATGATGTTGTTAAATGGATTAAGGTATCTATGTGAAACTTCCAAATTATACTAGTGATGTTAATTTCATAAAGTCTACTTCAGAATATTAAATATTAATTGTAGGAGGAGCGGTATCATGGCAATAAAAATTACAAAAGTGTTTTGTAATTTCTAACAGAGAAGCCGAGTTTATTGCAGCAACTGAAGCATGTAAAGAGTTATTATGGATGAAGAAATTTCTAGAGGAACTTAGTTTTAAACAAGAATGGTATGTATTGTTTTGTGATATTCAAAGAATTATTCAACTTGGTCATAATTCTACTTTCCATTTGAGATTGAAGCATATTGATGTGAGATATCATTAGATAAGAGAAGTTTTAGAATCCAAACAATTATAGCTTGAGAAAATCATACTAATGAAAATGGTTTGAATATATTGACGAAATCTTTACCAAGTGAGAAGCTTGAAACTTGTCATTCGACTGTAGGAATAATATTCCCCTCCATATTGGCAAGAGGGGGAGTTTGTCATGGGTTCCACCAAAAACCAAATGGGACAAAATCAAAAGAAGCAAAATCTTATTTTGCGTTGTTTTCGGTGGCTCCTTTTCTTCTTTTTCCAACTTTCATTTTTGTATTTTTTTTCTTTGACAAAGACAATGTTATAGGCGCTGTCTTTTTTATTTTTTTTGTTAAGCCATATCCATTATGTTAAATGTCCAAATTTGTGTTTTGAAGGTTTACTATAAAAAAAAAATTGTAGCAGGTGAATCATAAGAAATGAGAGAGTGAGTTAAATGAGAGACCTAAAATAATAGAAAAAAGAGAGGTTTGTAAGAGATGAGAGCGAAGATCAATTGTTATCTTGAAGCTCATTTGATTCGTGTTTTAAGTTTGGCATTTTTCTCTATTTCTAATTGTCAATATTTTATGGTTATTTCCCCTATTTTCTGAGTAGTGAGGATTGATTGTTGTATCCATTATTTTACATAGTGGATAATTTCCTGGCTTACGACTGTGATTTTTATTCCTTTATTTTGAGGTGGTTTTTAATGTTAAAAATTTTGATGTCTCATGCAATTAATTTCTTAACATATTATTGTGCATTTGTGATTAAATTATTTTAGGTCCTGATATACTAGATTTTTTTGGGATAATTATTTTTGACATTCCGTTGTAATAATATTTTTATTTACAATATTCTTCCAATATCTATATGACATAAGAAAGCATGTCCAAGTCCACGGTTCTCAAAAGCATCTCTTATTATCCATCGAATGTCAACCATTGTGATCAAGAAATAATCAAAACTCAATTTTCCTAAATCTAACCTAACAATGGAGAATGCATAGTGGCTAACCCTATGCTTAGCCTTTGATATTGCTCCTAAAACGCTAGTTTTACTAGCATTTGGCATGCTAAGCAAGTCCCACATCAGTAATACTCTTTGTTATGGAGTGTATATATATATCCCACATTGCAAAGACATAATATCATATAACATAAGAATATGTATATATATCTTTATTTATGAAATAAAAATATCAATATACTATTTTCTCTCTTAATCATATGGGGATTTTTTTTGCTCTAGAGAGCATCTTTGAAACATTTTTGAGTATACTCAAAATGAATAGTACTAACCTAGTTGTCTTGTATAGTAACTTTGAAATATTTTTTTGGTTCTGCCTATAGTAAGTAGTACAATATAATTTGTTTTTAGGTCATCCTTGAGAGTGCTCATCTTTCATTACCGTAGTTTTCAAATGATTCTTGAAAGTGCCTATCTTTTGTTACGATTAGCCTAAGGAGATACATTATTAGTTGATCAATCTTTTTCTAAATTCTGGCCACCAGAAGACTTGTGTGTAACTCTCGTGTGTTGCCTAAAGTTTTTTTTCATTCTTGTCATATGTTAGTGCATGGAGGCACGGGTAACTTCTTTTTGGCATCACCACCATATGTTCCTAGTCCCAACTATTGTACTATCCAACTTTCTTCTAGTCACTACCTCATAGCATTGGCGGATCTGTCCATCTTCCTGACTCATCATTAATTTTTTCCTTACGTATTTGTAATAATCTGGGTATGATTAATATATATGCACCATATTGAGGGAGAGTGTTAAGTAAAAAATATACAGTATCATAAAAATTTTATGTATGCATCTTTTCTTATAAAATAAAGATATCAAGAAATTATTTTTATCTTTTAATCACACTCTTGAATTCTAAAATTAAAACTACCTCAGAACTAGGGAACCAACTATGGTAGATAATTCATTGTCATTGCAAGATATATGATCCGATGCATTCCTTTACTAACCTTGGGCTCTTTATGATTAGCTTTTTTATTTAGAGAGAGAGATCACCAAGACACTGTCCACTCCATAAGCAACAATTATTTTTTGGTGAGGTTGCGTTAACTCTCTGGAATTTTATTCTATATGCTCCATACTTTCAGACTTAGTCTGATTGGTTTTCATGCTAGCTAATTCCTCCTCATTTTCCTCACTATATGGTGATGATTCACTATTTCTCCTGAAAGACTCAAGTTTCTCTTACACACTTGGTCTTTTAGAGATTAACTTTAATTTAGACTCTAACAAATGAGTTACCAAAATTGATTGGAAGATCCTAAGGATCCAAATCTATTAACAAATTATTTTTATATACAGATGGTAGTTCACCCTACAAAATATGAACTATAGTACCAATAAACACTTAAACAACCTATTAGAAAGAAGAGTAGCTCAATAAGATAAAGCCATTTGATTTCTTGTAAAATAGAGATTAATAGACCATCTTTGCAAAATAAAAAATTTAAAGGAAGTAACTTTATTTTCCCCTCAAGTTCATATCATATTTTTAGGAGCAACATGACCATAAAAGCATGATTGAGGGGCTTAAAACACTTAAATGAAAAGTAAAAAAGCCCTAAAAAAAGTAAAGATCGTGTATAACATGGGGTTGTAAATTGCTTAGGTCCCAAACTATAGGTGAACATTATAAAATTACATCCCCACCTCTTCCACCATTACCACCTACATTACTATTCAACAATGAATAACTAAGCCTAATGATAAACATAATTTCAAAAATATCAATTCATTTATGCTTATAAATATTAATTAAGACATCTAAATGCATTCAATACATATAAAATTAATAAATAAATCATTATGCGAATTTTGTGTGTGTGCATAAACTATGTATATATCACTAAAAAGATTAAACTCTTGATTGAACAAGTGAAAACTTGGCCAACTAGGGTTTAAAGAGCAAACTACTAAGTCTTTAAATATCGGTAACTAACATTGAACTTAAGAAAAAGTTACTAGATGGAGATTAAAGAACAAACCACTTAGTCTTCCTAAATTTTGGTGATTAACATTAAGTTTGAGAAAAATGTTACCATTTGGTCTACCTTGGCGATCATGTCTACTATGTCAATAGCTATAATAACCTTTGCCACCATGACCACCTTTAGCATCTAATTTGCACCTATATCTCATTCTAGTTTATTATAAAATGTCCCAAGTTCCCCAACACTGTGGTTCATAAACATAAAAGGGAGAGAGATCTCATACATAACTACACCTCTTCTCAAAAAGTAAAAGTTGACGGAAGAGCAACATCAAACTTGTAGTGGAGCAGTCTCTCCTTTTATATGTGGAATATTATAAGTGAACATTGAAAAAAATATGCATTAAGGTCTAAAGGATTTTATTAAGGTTTCTAGGTGGAAAAACTGATGTGCATGATGCAATTATATTTGCCTATATTTTCCCATTCCTTTAACACATCTTACATTCACCTGATTAAAATTTCCTCATGTAAGTAGCCCATAAAATCGAAAAAAAGTAATAGATATATAAAAAAATCACAAATTTCAAAAAGGGATAAATAAGCTAACGAAGTAGCCCTCTAAAACCATGCACGTAATATGTGCTCACTTGCTTACTTGATTAAAGTACGAATAGAAATATATAAATTAATAATTACTACCATAATTTTAACTTCATAATGGCTATTATGAATGCAATACATCAATAAATTTTTCTTTATTAGCTCTTAACAACCTAAAATAGAATAGAAATACCAATGCATAGCACATACGTTCAATTGAACTAATTACTTGAGGGGAATAACAATGTATCACATAAAAACCAAGGAGATCTATAATGCATACTTCATCAAAGAAAATGACAAATACTTTATAGTATCAACAAGTTTAATTGCATTACCTATGTAATTGAAGAAATACTATGATGTAAAAGAACTTAGAGTTTATAAAATGAAAGAAGAAAAATCAACTAACCATAAGCCATAATTTTGTGGGATGAAGAGTGGGTGTTGAATTGATCATAAAGACAAACGCCTGAAATTTTTGTTAATGTTAGGTTTCCTTATTAAAAAAAGGAACTTTAGATGCATTACCTTTATTATATAAGGACCTTAGACATATTACTTGTTTATAATAAGGAAATCATATTAGAGTAGGATTCAAGTTTGGAATTTAGTTAGGAAACTTTTTATTATGAAAATAGGATTCTATATAATTTTTCTATAAATGTGCATGTACTCAGCCCTCCATTAATAAGATCTAGAATTTAATCTCTAAACTTGAGTTTTCTACTAAAAAGTGTGATATTTCTTTCTAAGAGTGATTCTTAGACCCTATGAGTGATTCCTAGATTTTTTTTACCTCTATTAATGTCTACCTAACCTAAAATTCTAGCAACCTAAAACCATAATTTCTATCCTAAAACTGTAAAAATCAAACCCTAAATTTTCAATTATCACAAACTTCAAACTATGCCAAACCTAGTTACTTCTAAATCTAGAAACTCAAATTTCTAATAGCCTAAATACACTCAACAATCAATATTTTCATAAACCATGGAAGCTTAACCTTAATTTTTTTATTTCTTTTACTCATCCTACATCATACTGATTTGTACTTAATCATCTAGTTGAATTTAATAATCTATTTGCACTTATTGTAACTTGCAAGTTAAGATATAAAATAACATTGAAATGATTACAGCTTTAAATGATTTTTTTACAAAAAATAACAAGATAAGCAAAGTGATAACAAGAAAAGTTATTAAATACTAGGTTATAATTATAGTGAAGAATCCAAAAAAATTAACAAATATGTAATTAAGTTAATTATAAATGACATGGAAGAATTTTCAAAGATATTTCACTAATTTTTCAAAGAAGATTCTGGCTACCTTATAAAACTAAAAGTTTATTTTTGTAACAAAATGATCTAATTGGTGTGAAGGCTAAACAAAAGGAAGTGACTACTTTGGATTGAAAATCCAAACTTAGTATGCCACTAGCATGAGAATTGGTGGAAACTAGGCTATAATTGAGTTATTTTGAAGAGATAGTGTTAATAAATACAACGAAAGAAATAAAATTGGGTGACAATTATGCCAATCATGACAAAAAGAAACTGACCCTTTGCTATTCTTCAACCATTTGCATCAATTGATCCTTTTAGAAAAAATAAAGAAAAGTAAGAAAGAATAGTTATGGTTTTTAACCCAACTAAATCAAAATAATTACATAATGACTAAATACATAAACAATTTGAAAATAATAAAAATAAAACAAACCATGGAGTGTTAAGGTAGATGCGTAAAAAGGTAAAGGAATATGTATGCATTTATATGCATACATATAAAAAAATAGCATAAGTTAAAGAGTAAGAAGTTGGTAAAGTAATCATCCTTTAGCAGTGAAATAATGAACACAAGTTCAAAAAAGAAAAGGAGGCTTACTATAAATTAGCTTAATTAGTCTTATTTTCTCAATCTATAGCTTATAAGTCAGCAAAAGATGGTCTACTGTTGCCAACATGAAATTGCAACACCAGTCACTAGCTAAGATTATGTTAACCTTCTAAAGCCCATTGTTTATTTTAACTTTACATTATAAATCTTAACAAAATTAAGTAGAAGCTCAAATTCACCACTTAATCATAGAAAACAAAAATGAATAATAATGACGAAAAAGAAAATCAGCTATCTATTCAAACGAACAAATCAGAGAACAAGATGATAGAGGCATTTCATCCATCATCAAACATACAAGGATACCCCTTTCACCCAAATTGGTGACCAAAAAAACAATGTTTGATTAACAAAATATAAGAACTCAAGTCAATAGGAAGACTAAACTAACTCATTATTAAGAAAATCATCTTCCCATTATAGCACTGAGCTATTAGATCAACTTTAAAAAAACATTTAATAATGTAGATTATGATATAATCGACTAAACCAAATTAGAGAATTGAAATAACATGTAGATAGAGAAGTACAATTGATCCAAGAAAATAAAGCATGTTGGTGTATAGAGCTTTTGTTCTATTAACTTAACCATAATATATCAATTACCACTGACCAAATTGATTACATGAAAATGAAAATATTGAAGAATTGTGAGTTAAAATAATTGAAGTACAAGGATAGGTCCAGTGACATTGAATAAGATAAAAAGGCGTCAACTTCTTAGTTGAATTCTAGAGTGAGTTACATGTTATCTGCTATAATTTTTAACCCTATAATTAATAAGGGACTTAAATCTGCAATAAAACAATGTCTCTTGTATATCTTTTCTCCTTTTTTGTTATGATAAAATAAATGAATAAAAATATAATCATTTCAACATAATTAATTGAAACCAGTTAATTATTACTATAACAACCTTGTAACACAAATTTTCTTGGGAACAACTTAGGAGCTCCTAAGCAATGCCTTCTCATATAAAAAGGAGTCCCACATATAAAGGGGAAGAGAGGGTGAGAGAAAACTAGTAGGGCCACCTAATTTTTGTGATCTGGGACTGCAGAAGACTACGAGCCTGGGGACTACGTCAATGTTTTCAATATCAATACTAATCTATAGTTTCCTCTGGTTTGTACCGTATTGGCAAAAAAATAATATAATATAAACAAATATCGTACAAGATCATACCGGTTTTATTGGCCTGCAATGGTTGATTTTACACAGATTCTAAAGTACCGATTAAAAACCAGAGCTAATATGTAAATTTTGTAAAATCTGTATTTATTTTCTTTTCTTTCTTTTTTACTGAGAGGCCACGGATGTGACCTCGAAATGCCACGCCTATAGCCTTGTGTATTAACATATTACATAAAAAAAACAAATGATTTGTACTTAGAATGCCTTGGAATTGGAGTTGTTATGTGAAGAAAAAATTGGAGTAGTCATACCAATCCAACTATAGCTACTGGAACGAAAAAAATGACCAACAAGCAGCAAGCTAGCGTAGGCAATAGTGTACATACACGAGGCCATAGACGT
>JAOXYD010098855.1:0-11786 GCA_028565735.1 Pinacopodium congolense | reverse complement strand
CCATCTCAGGAGGACTTGCTTCTTAGTGCTGCGTTGGCCGGGGACTCCTTTCCTTCTTCGTTTGAATGCTTTTCTGCCCAGGTGGCACTTAACAGAAGGTAAACTATGGAATTGATTCAGGATCCTTTTAAAACATGTTTTAGAACCTTAGGGTTCATTTTGAATGTTTTTAAAACATTAAGGTTGTTTTTAAATACTATAAAACGTTAGGGTCTGACCTGTATTTAGGACAAAACCTTAAGGGTCAAATTGCACAATTTGCCCTCATTTATGACATCAAATTCTTTTTTTTAGAAATCAATAAATTCCTTAAAGATTATTAGTGAAGAAAGTTTTAAAGAGACTTCTTGTAGAATCCTAAAAGCATTTGAAAAGCATTTGATAGAGTGGATTGTTTTATTAGTAAAGTTGCAACATAGGTATAAATCAAAATCCTATTTGTTAGTATTTCTTGTTTTTGTTTTTTATTTATATTTTTCTAATTATAAAAATTTTAAAAAAATTAGTACAAAATTAAAAATACAAATACAAGTACAACACAAAAATAACAAAAAATGAAAAAAATACATAAAAATAAAAATGAAAAACTGAAGCAAACAGACCTAAAGTAATTTACAAGAGAAATATTTTACATTTTCATATAAGGTCAGTTTGTTGAAACTTAATTGAGTTTGTTCTACTTTTACCATTACATGTGAAGGTCATATATGGATCACAAGGGTCACATGAATCAACTGTTGCTAAATTATTCCCTCATTCAAGATAATAATAAGCAATTACCTATCTCCTTGAACTTTGACTCTAGGATCACTATCTAAGTACAAGAAAAATTAATGAGATGCCAAATTATGATGTCAATATACTCTTATGGTTATATAATCATTTTCATACATACACAAAAAAGAGAACAAAAATGTTTGAAGATTTTAGGAAGAGCCTACCAATAAAAGACATGTTTAGTTGGGTTATTAGTTATGATTTTTTGTTCTAATTTTGTGTTTTTGTATTGGTATTTGTGTGTTTTTTCAGTTTTTATACTGTTTTTCAGTTTTTGTGCTATATTAGTATATTATTATTTCAGGTTTCTGTGCTATTTTTTTCAATTTTTGTATTTTAAAAAAAATAAGAAACGGATACTAAAAGCAAAAACCCAACTAAATAAGGCCGAAATTAAACATCATGTTAGGGGTTAAAAATATAGTGTTTTTAGTCATTCATTAATGTCAATTTACCCCTATTTATGTGCTTAAATATTTAATTTATATGTTTAATTATTTACTTGACAGATTGATGTAAATCTTTGAAGAATTGATAAAAAAGGGAAGCAAAATCAACATCTTCCAAGGCAATTGAGGAATGGAGCTAAAAGATGAAAAATTGAAGGCTGTCAAGGCTTAATACAGTGGTCTTGATAGACCACCATATACTTTCCAAACCCCCGTATTTAGTGCGCTGGCAAAGGGCATATACGGCGGGCTATAACCCACCATATGCTATCGATGAATCGCCGTATATGTGACAAGGATGTGATCAATACGGCGAGTTCCAACCCACCATGTATATTTGGTGCAACCGTTGTATTCATTTGGTGGCCGCAATTCTTGAGTAGATTTGTCCATCTTTGCAACTGGATGTCTCCAACTTGCAACGGTGCTTCTCCTATAAATAGCAGGCATCTTCAGAGCTCCATACATCAGTAGCTTAGGCCTATCATATGTTTTCTTTCTCTTTTATTTTGGTTAGCTTAGTTTTTCTTTTGTTTTACTATTTCAGTTTATTGTATTTAATTTTTCAGGTTGTGTAATGCTGCATACAAGTGATTTAGAACTAGAATGCTATCTGGGGATGTGATTTGGTTACCTCTAAACTCTTTATTTAGTGTATTAATTTTTTTTATTATTGTTATTAATCAAGGTTATGTTGTTTAAGTTATATGTTAATTGCTTTGATTAATTTCATGTGCTTAAATGGTTAATTTCCATTTAGCTAAGTTGTTAAATTTGTTTATGGATAATTAATTGTGGTGATTAAATGTTAATGCATGATTAGTGAGTTAATCTTTGTTTATTGAATGCTTAATGCTTGTCCTGAACTGATCACTTAGGATATTGCCCTCAAATAATAATCTAAGATTCGACAATCTCTACCTAGGTTATTAGATAAATCAATAAGACAACATGGTTTAAATCACTGAATAACCAAAGACTTAGTTAATCATGAGGGTGCTAGTCTTAGATTAAGATAATTTAGGATTAGACTACTTGAACTTTATGCCTATTACCTAAGTCTGAAGTATAACCAAAATTTAAGATATGACTATTAGATATAAGTCAATGTCTTAACCATAACGTTGCCTTGATTTAGTGAAAACCCTAAATTAAGCATCACTGACCTCTAAATCAATTAAATCATCAACCACCAAAGCTTAACTGAATAATTTAGGAAAAGCAATCTGTAGCTCTTTTATAATTGATTGGACTTTTTCTAAGCTTTTTAAATTAGCTTTTAGCTATTTATTTTCTTAAATCATAAAGCTGAGTGTTCTCTAGATAATTGTAATTTGATTGACCTAGTACTTACATCATATAAACTTCTTTGTATGATCGATACTCGGAGTCATAAATATACTCCACTTTATTACATGATTCTACTGGTATACTTGCCGAAAATTTTGTCTAGAATTAATTGTTAAATTGTGCTTTAAAAGATAGATTAATTTGATCTAATTTTATATGTGATCAACTGCAATCACATCACTCCTTTGTACTTTGGCCTATATAGGGCGCGAAAGCAACTTAAGCATCTTTGGACATTGAAAAACAAAAACACCATAGATAAATTACTTCATAAATTTAATCGATTCAATTCAAACACATAAGTATTTTCCTTTATTTTAATTTTGCACCATTATTTTCAAAATTCCAAGTTCCATATTGTTAGTATGCTTTCTCTAGATTATCTATCAATTATCTTCAAAAACTTGAATCAATAAAAATAATAAGGTATTCAAATCTGTAAGAGCAATTATATATAACCCTACCTAGAAGGATGTCTCTAGGCAAGTTAATTAGAGTTCCGCTTCCCTTATTTCTAGATTCCATTTCTTTGACAAGTTTTTTAAAGCTATAAAAAAATTGATCTACCTTAATGCTAACGATTTTACGTATCTCTAAACAGCAATGCCTTCGTTAAAAGTTGTCGATGTTGCATTACTGTTTTTTAAAAAATTAAGGAATTCTTACAACAAAACCTTTGTGTGTATGTGTGATGGATTTCTTTTCTTTATTAGAAACTATAAAGCCTATAAGATTTTTAGTTAGGTTTAGCTCAATTTTATTAATTCAACCTTACCTTACCCAAATGCTTAAATATTTATACACACACATACCAACCAACTTTCTCATTTTTCTTCTCCACCTGGGTTTTCATTTTCTTGTAATCGTTTCTCCTTCTTCTCCATTACATGTGTGGAGAGAGGTTGGAGAGGGAGTAGTGAAGAAAGCCAATGAAATTTCTCTATAAAAGATAGAAAATTTAGTTCAGGTGAGAATAACATCTACCTAGTTGATTTATTACCATTTGTTTTGGTGATTTTGAATGCATTCTAAGTTTATTTCTAATTGAATATTTTTGTATTTGTTTTGATAAGAAATTCATATGAAATTTTGGATGAAATAAATGAGGAAAATGCTAGAAAAAGAAGTTGGAAAGAGAAAGGGTAAGAGAGCTGAAAATTGGAGAAGAAAAGAGAGGGACTAAGAGTGATGAAAGAAAATGAGAGAAGAAAGAAAAGAAAAGAAGAAAAAAAGAAAGAGGAGAGAAAGAAGAGAGAGATGTGATTTAGAGAGAGAAGAAGCGAGGTTGAAGATGAGGGGAAAAAGGAAAATTTAGAAAAAGTTAAGGGTGTTTTAAGAAATTTAAAAAATAAGGGTAATTTTGTAATTATAGGTGATAATTAGGAATAAAATAGAAACTAGGGACCTTTTAAGGGCAATATGGGAATTCTAAAAAATGTTAAGTGTAATTAGGGGGGAAAAAAGAAAAAGATAAGTAAAGGTGTTTTAAGTATTCTAAAAAAGGTTAAGGGAAAATTTGGAAAGATGAAGGAAAATTTGGACATTTTTCGTATTTTTTAGGATATTAAGGATAAAATATAAATTTTTGTTAAATGCTAAGTGAATCTTATTAGTTATGAAGATAAGTGAAGCAAATTTATTTTTAATACTTAGGAAATTTGTATAAAAATGATATTTTAGTTTATTAAGTACAAATTTGGGCGAATGTTTTCCTAAATTGAATCTAATAGAATTTTATAAATAATTAGGTTCTGAAGACGAGTTGGAGATTAGATTAAACCTAACGAAATAGTTATTCTAGGAAATGAGGTAGAGCTAACTTTAGATTATATGCTTATAGTTATATGTTACATGCCTATTATGAATATTCTTTCTTTAAAATGTGTGCTTTACATATTTTATGTAATTTATGACTAAAATAAATAATTTGATATATGTGAATTTTTTAGAAATAATTAAATAATTAATTGAAAAAATAAAAAGTGAATTCAATGATTATTTGTTGTTATTTATTTTGTGATTTTTAATGCTTAATAATTGATAAATAAAATGTGAATTTAGTAATTACATATTGTTCCAATCATTATAATGAGCACTACTCTTGTATGATTTAGAATACATTAAAATTGATGAATTTATTTTGTAAAAATAAATAAAAATTGGAATATATCAGATTGAGTATAGAATAGTATTGGATTTTTTATTTGCCTAAGATAGGCTATATTCAATAATTTTTTATTGATGAAATGTTCATATATGAGTGAGATGTGGTTATATTCAATTACTGTAGCATTATAAGTCCTAGAGATATCTTGTACCAATATCTAGGTACTAAAATGGATCCAGGGTATCTTGAGTCCCAGTGATACCTTGTGCTGATAGTTAGGTACTTGAGTGGTACTGAGGTACTAGATGAGATTGAGTGAGAGAGATACCATGTGCCGATATTTATATTTATGATTATATTTCCAAATAGTGAGAGAGATGATGAGAATGAGATGTATAAGTCTTATAGCACCCAAGAGGGGAGATGGATTGGGTATTTAAAATTTTCTTAACTAATTAAAACTGGTAACCTAAACCATTTCGAAACTAAATGCAATCACTAAACTACTATTCAACCTAAAATGATATGGAAATGCAAATGCCAAATTGATAGCAATTAAACCAATAGCTAAGCCACACAATAAGAAAAAATTAAAGGGATGAGAGTAGAGAAAGACATAAGGATTTATAGAAGTTTGCTATCCTAAAGATAGACTAAGTCAAGGATTTATAGAAGTTCGCTATCCTAAAGATAGACTAAGTCTTTTTTCGAACTACTTTTTGAATTTTTTAAACTAAACAATCAAAAACAATTACAATCTTTTTCTAGGGTAAAGAGTAACCATTATAAGACACAATCTTCTTGTTAAAGATGAAAAGTAATCTTTTGACAAATCTTTTTATGGCAAAGAAGAGCATTTATAATACACAATCAACTAGATAGTACAATTAAACTAATGGCTCAAATGCTTTCACAAATGATATGAATAATAAATGACACTCTTTGAGGCTTAAACAAATTCAATATGTTAGAATTGATGCACTAAAAACGTGAACATATGATGACAATAAAATTGAGAAAATATAAATACAAAATCTGGACAATTTTGATCAATATGAATATAATTATGACCAAAAAAGCTAATGAGCCTCTAAAAACTCAATTAAATATTTAGTGAAATCCTTGAGTCCTTAAACAAAAAAAATACAACAATTTAAAAGCAATAAAAATGGATTAAAGTACCCAAAGATGTGAATGAATGCTAGAACATGTAAATCTGGACAGTTTTAAGCAAACTTTGAGTTTGGAGCTTAAAATAAAAATAAAAATAATTAAAATCAAACAAAAAATTCCAGGACACTCTTGACATCTTAAAAAAACTAAACACAATAAATTGGCACACCTACAAACTAAACTATATAGCCAAAACTGATATTAACATAAGAACAGAAAACAATAACAATTTTGGTATATCTGAAGGTTTAGGCTTGAAACAAATGAAATAGGGTTCCAAAAATTTGAAACTTTGATTAAACAAACTCTAGAACACTTAAAATAACATTAAAAAATAATTTTGCACACCCAAAAATGGATTAAGATAACAAAAGTCATGATTAAAGTAAGAATAGAAGTGCAGAAACAAATAGTATATAAATAGTTTTGATATATGTATCAATATAAACTTATACGTAATGAAATAAGCACCCTAAAATATAAAACTTTGTTCAAAAACAATCTTAAACACTTGGAAAAATAGAAAACACTAATTTTGCAAACCCAGAAATAGATTAAGATAGCAAAATTCATTATTAAAGTAAGAACAAAAAGTGTAGAAACAGTTTTGATATATGTATAAATATAAGCTTATACCTAATAAAATCCAACCCTATAAATGCAAAAAAAAAAAAAACAGAAGCTCAAGATAACTTTTAAGTATCCAAAAAAAAATTAAGAACAATAATTTTCAGTTCTAGAAATGAGATTGAAACAAAATAAAACAAGAGAAATAGACATGAACCAATAAAGAGAAAAATCTAGATAGCTTTGAAGTTCTTGAGAATTTTAGCTTGTAAACTTGTTTCTTGAGCATCTAGATCTGTTTAAAGCATTTGGGAATCTTAAATATAGGGTTAGGAAGGGTTGGAGTTGTTAGGAGACATATCTAGCCGTTTAGGAGATAAAAATACATAAAAACCCCTAAACTCTAAACTAGGCATTAAAGGCAACTTTGAGTACAATTTGTTCTTAGAGCTTCAATCAACGTGTTGAGTACTTAAAAATTGAAATAAAAACTCTAGTACACTATTAAGACCTTAAACAAAAATGTATGATGATTTTGAAGCAATAAAACTATATTTGAGCATTGAAAATTAGATTGAATGATGATAAGTCAAATTTGGACAAATTTAAGGTATGAGAATAAATGAACTTAAACCTAAAGAATTTCAATTTTAAAAATGAAAAAAAATAACCAAAATGATTCAAACATTTTCCTCGCATTAATTAAGACTTTAAAAAATTTTAAAACATAATTGGAGACTATATAAATGTCCAAAATGATTTAATGACTTCAAAGAAAACAATTCACCTTATAATGAAATTTTATGCAACATTTCAAAAGCTTTATGCAATACATGACAAATTTGAGCCCTTAGATCAATTGAAAATTAAGTAAAACTTACAAATACATTTGAAACAATATAACTAAGGTCTTGAAGCTACTATATCCCTTGTTCTTCCATCAACTTCAATTTTGGCCTTAAAGTTTCAAGCTTTCCGTTTAGAAATCATCATGAAATACACTTGTCTTTAAAATCCACAACATAAACTTGAATTATTAGTAAACAAACATATTTTTTTATCATCAAAACTAAGATTGGAACCTCCCTTAGTTCAACAAGATAAGTTGGTAGACCATTGATTGTAAGCATACTAGGTTAAGTAGGGCTTAAATAAAATGATAACTGGAATTAAATTGTAAATGGTGAGAATAATAACATTGTATTCATCTATTGAGTATTTATGATATGTTGAGTTTTTTTAGCATTTGAGTATTGTATGAGTATTTATTTCATTATTCAATCATGTTGCTTTATATTGAGTTACTTGATATAAAGTTACAGTCAGGTGATCTTTACTGAGTAGGCAGCTGGTCTTTGTCATTATATTTTTCAAGGGATTAATGAATTATTGATAACCTTAGTGCTTATGACTAATTTTGAGGAGTTAGGAGAGCCTAACAGCATAGTACTTTTATACAGTGGTTTAATTTATATTATATGATGCATCTTTTTTAGGAATATATTTTGGGATTATTATACATGTGTACAAGTTGATTTTTGTAATAGATGGATACTGTTTGGTATTAATAAGATTTATGATCATACTATGTGTTGAATATCTATGCTCAAATAGATTTTTATGACTGATGGCATTGTTTTTTATGTTAATGAGATTTATGTTGATTACTTATGTTTTATGGAGAACTTTGATCTAATTTGTGATTTAAATGAGATCTATGTTGATTAGTTATGTTTTATAGAAAGCTTTATGTTAATTAGGGTTTAAGTTATGGAGAATTGTGAAATTAATTATGGATTAGGTGGGAGTGCTACAAAAATAGTTTCTTATCCCTTTAACAGAAAGGATGGTCTCACTAATCTGGTTGAACCATTCAAAATCCTAATGAGATATTCTATAATTGTCTCTGCATTCTCTCCCAATTATGATGCATGATAACCATCAGGAATTGAGTCAACAGAATTATTAGGAGACAAACACATGTTTAGAAAGATTTCACGTTGTCAATATAAAGAATATAAAAGAGAAGAAAATGTTTTAAGTACATAAATTATATAATAAATTTATAGATTTGCATAATTTAAGTGATTTCTTAACTTTATGAGCATAAGTACAAAACACAAGGAGACCTACCAAAGATTTAGAAATTTCAAACTAAAACACACTCATACAAGAGGAGAACATATACTAGTATTATGCTATTAAATAAAAAGCATGAAAAGAATTACTAGTATTTTAAGATCAAATAGACCACAATTAACAAATAGAATTTAAGTAAGAATTTAAAACAAAAAAAAGGAAACTAGAGCACTCCATCATCATGCAAAAATTTTCAAATTTTCAAAAATCAAATATAGCTAAATCCTTCTTTTAAACTTCTTGTTTTTGGGTTGGAGAGGGTACTAACAAGTGTGAAGTGACGTTATCTGCATAAAAGACATGTGATACTAACAATTTAATTAGCCTAACAAAGTCATTATTGAAGTACTTATCTTCATTCAATACATAAATTACAAGTGTCTCACATAAATCACTGACTTGGAAACTAAATTCCTCACTTCAACTTCAATTCAAGAATTTCTTCATTGCATTGGTCTCGAACCTCTTTTTTCTAGCTATTATTTTACGTATGGATCACTCAAGCTTCTAGTGTTAATTAGTAGCAATCCAATTCTTACATAACATAAACTATAAGTTTCACTTCTCATACCCCAGTCCATCACCAAAAAGAACATTAAAAGCCTAAATTACCTTTAGAATCAAATCAAACTAAAATGTTTGGTTTGCACATTTTGATTGTAGCATGAAGGGACATAAAACTAGAAAAGAAATCCATTTACAATAAGGCACAAAAAAGGAAACTTATCAAGATTAAATAGAGGCCAAAGGTATCAAAAATCTCAAGTTGAACGTTTTAATTATAACAAAATCGATTACTTTGTTTCGAAAAGTAGAAATATTCCTAGCAATGTTAAAGAGAAAGCTTACTATACTAAAGAGGAGAAGTAAAAAAACTCCACTCTATTATTGGCTTACAAAGGAGAGGAAGTGATAGGGATGTATTTTTATGAATTTTTATATGTAATTTAATGTGATTTTACCTTTTTTTTTAATGCCAACATAACTAAATTATATCAATTATCAATTAAAATGTAGGATTTAAGCTGAAGAGACACATTATAGATGAAAAGGCCAAATTTAGGAGAGATATGGAGGAAATTTGATAAAGGACTCAAAATCTGGGGTATCAACGGTATCGTTGAACTCCCTAGAAACCGCCATTGATTGTTGAATATCAAGTACTACAATAAGGGTGATTTATGACACCATTGAAGACACTGTTAAGTTTTGTTGAATGTCTAGAAAACACTATTTTACTCCAAATCCAAGGCCAATCAAGACCTTTCACACCCAAAACAATTTAACCTTAATTGGTAGGTTTTTAAGAACCCAAGAAGACCATTTTCATCACCTTTTTTTTTTTCCTATTTGGCACTGTTTTTGTTTTTGTTTTTTTCCTTTTAGTTTTAAGTTATTTCTAATTCCTTTCATCTTGTATTGAATAATGTTCTTAGTTTTAGTGTTTTAGATGTAGAAATGCCTTATTTGTTTTTATGTTTTACCATTGTTTTTTAGTTAACTCTTTAGAATTGATATCTTACATTTAGGATTGCTTAAATACATGTTAAATCTTTGAATACATTTAAATATATTGTTGAAGCTTTACTTTCATTGTCTTTATTTTATATTTCATGTTTCTTTGTCTAATTTTAGTTTCTATTTTCATTAATTGTTATTTTAGGTTATTTTTTCTTGGATTATAAGTTATTAAAAGGATGAACAAATTACAATTGTGAGAATAAAATTGGGTTTTAATGGATATTATGTTTCTATACTTAGATTGAATCAAAACTTTGATTAAATTCCAATAATTAGGGATTATATATAGGCTTGATCAATCTATTTGAACTTTCTAGTTTGAACGCTAAGAATTGAATTTTGATCCGTAATTGTGACTGGTTAATACCATAAGTAGCAATAGATTAATTGATTTTGTAAGTAAAACTTAATCAACTTAACCTAGGGTTTTGATTTTTTAAGTTACATGATCTGAGCTTGTAAGATTAAGTTAACTTTTCCCTAGTATTTAATGTTACTACACCTTTGAATTTAAACGTTCTATGTTATCCTATAGTTATGAGTGAATTTACGATCGTATCAGATTTACCTATAATTAGAGGAACATAGGAATAAGAGTTTGTTTATATTTATAGGCTAACATCTTAATTAAAACATAATTCACATGCTTTCTAGGATTAGCTGTAATTCTTGAAGTCCTAATAATATCTTTTACCTTCTTTCTTAGTATTGTTATTCATTTCTTTATATTTCACATTCTTGTTTATTTATATTAATTTCCTTAGTTATAATTTCTGCTTATTTTTAATTTCATAAAACTAGGGGTTATTTTTATTTTTATTTTCTTTTGACAATATTAGAAATAGTGAAAAGCACTAACCAATTCTCTATGAGATTGACCCTGACTTATATTTACTATATACTTATAAAGTTAGGTATTTATTATTTAGTGGCTTGCGACAGCCATACTAAATTTTTAGCATCATTGTAGAAGAACTGGAATTAGTGTTTTGTTATTTCTCGTGCTGCTTTTATTTTTTATTTATTAACCTTTATCACCTTATTTTCTATTTTGTAAGTCCCATAACCCTTCTCAACATTTAAGATTGTGAATATTTGTTACGAAGAACAAAGGCTTTCTTTTCTTTCCATTTAATACATTTTCATTTTGTCCTGTGGTAGGCCATACAAGACTTCAAAACTCCGAGCGAATTCAGCATAATCCTATTCTTGAAATTGAAAGCTCAATAGAAGAGGAGGACGATGAGAGTTTAGAGTCTCTAAAAGAAGCTAAAGACACAATAGCACATTGCCAACTTACTCTAAAGGAGCTTGTAGCTCGTACATTTAATCCTAACTTACTTTATATCAATTATCTTGATAATGAACCTAAGTTTAAGATTAGATCTGGTTTAATTCATACTTTGCCTATTTTTACAAGTTTTAACAACTCATTAGGTGCAGGTCACATCACTGATTCGAACATGTTCCTCAAGAAGTTCTATATTGTATGTTCAGGAATAAAGCCTACCGGTGTCATGATACATTAGTTGAAGTTAAGGGCATTTCCTTTCACCTTAGTGGATTGATAGGGGTCAAATTGATATGATTTTTATGGTTAATTTGATGAATTATGACCCTTATATGAGTGTTTAAATGTTTAATTGATGCCCCATAATGTTTGATTTGCAGTTTGGAGCTTAAAGATCAAGATTGGAGCCAAA
>JAOXYD010098844.1:0-11786 GCA_028565735.1 Pinacopodium congolense | reverse complement strand
TTTTAAAGCATAACCAAACTTTAAACAAGATTAAATGGAGAAAAAGCAAAGTCTTAACCATAGCTTTATTTTGATTTCGTGAAGGACTTTAATCAGACATTAAATCTGTTTTTAGCTCAATTAAATCATCAAAGATCAAATCCATAGCTCTTTTAAACATTTGGTAAAATTTTAGAATCTTTAAAAAGAAATAAAAAATCGTTTTCAAATGTTTAAGCCAAGTTGTAACCTTTTTAGCCTTTTTCTAATTTTAAATTAATTTCCCTGGATTTTCCTAAATAATTGTCATCCAATCAACCTAGTAGTTAAGTAATCAATTCCCTGTGGGATCGACACTCAGAGTTTTAAATTTTACTTGGCTTTATTACTTTTGCGATAGGTACACTTGCCTAAAAATACGTTGGTTTAAAAGTAAAAATCATTTCGAGCAACCATTAATTTTAAAGTCACCTAACCAACGCAACACTTATTAATGCTTCTATGAAACAATTTGGCAAGAAGCTATCTTGAGAAGTTTATGTAGTTAATTTAAGTTAGTGGACTGTTTTGATATGACTGAGTTCAAATATGGAAATTAGTATTTGTTTAAGGAATATATGAATTCTCTTAAGGCAAACAAATCTTAAGAACGTGATAAATGTGTACAAGGTAGGGATGAATGAGAATTGAAGACCATGGAGTAATTAGGAACGAGAATTGAGTAAATGTACGAATCTATATATTGCTGGAAAAAGTTTAGTGAATGACCAGATGTAGCTTACTAAAATTCCAGATTTGAAGTAACAATTATGATTATGATTTCTCTAACATGCCATTCTCATAGGGTATATTCTTGAATATCCTCTGGATGTTTGGGTATACGTTCTATGGTAATGGGATGTTACATTAGAAGAAGGAGGTCCTTAACCATTTTCATCTAGCATGCATCAAATAGATTCAAATTAGTTCAGAGCAAGTTCTTAAGGTAATCACCAAAGGAAGTATCACACACATAAGGAAATGAAATGACATTGGAATGGAGTCATATAGGCTCAATTTCTCAAATATGCTCAATTGAAGATCCATTATGTTTCTAAACATTACCTAATCACTCAAGCATCAATTTTTTAGTAAGCTTATGTAACCAACTACTTTAGTCAATCAACATGATTCACCTTTTAGCCAAGTGGCCTAATTTGACTTCAAGCACACATTTAATATCATTCTAACTGTAATGATAGAATTTCCTGGTAACACATTCATCACAAAGATTCATGTTCAAAGAACTTGACATACCTAATTCTAATAATCTAACATGCATTCTAAGTGACATGCAAAATGAAAAACAAAAAAAACACAAAAACTGCCACAAAGAATAGCTCCCTACACTTGAAGGACACATTGTCCTCAATTTGTGAAGAGAACACCAAACAAAGACACCAAGATTAAAGCCACAAAACCAATAATTAACAATGCACAAAACACAAAATAAAAAAACAAATAAAAAGATGCTAAGAAAGCTTATGGAGAGGGTGGGGGTAATGGTGTTGGAGACGGCATGTGGATTCATTATAACTCCATGATTTATGGATCTTTTTGGCTAGGTAGCGTTAATGGTGAGCAACCATTTGCATTGGGGCATTCATTTCATTTAGTTGTTCTTATGACCTCTTATTACTTTCTATTAGAACTATGTACACTTTCCCCCAACCTACCTCCTTGGATTCTTCGTTCAAGTATCATCAGAGTTGAGGGCTGGCCCAGAACTTGAAGCTCTAATGGTGAACCTGTGTTTAACTGTATTACAAGTTCGAGGATTTCGAAGCTCCATGTTATTGTGCCATAGTATCAGAACGTCTCAAATAAGGAGCATTAAAATACTCATAATAAATAGGGGTTAAATCAACAAGATCAATCTTAAAATGCTGTGCTAAAGTAGTGAAAAGGTATATCCATACCTAAATAGGTAACTGTTGTTGCCATAAAATGCACTAAGGATTGGGAAAAATAAGAGAACATGAGAGGCTTAGCCTTCTTAATGATTCACCATAATAAAAATAATTCCATAGCAAAGCATTTTTTTCTTTGAGTCTTTGAAAAAATGGCATAACATATGAATTTATGTAGGATCAAGTGTTCATTACTAAAAATTCGTGCATTAAATGCATTATGAGCATTGAATTTAGGCAATTCAGTCAAATATTTAACTTCAACCTTGCTTTAATTATCTTCTTTCTTACTTTAACTACCATTTTCTCTTGTTCCAAAGTTAATTTGCTTGAAATAACCATGGGCAGTGTTTTTCCTTATCCGAATAAAGTACATCCCAAGTGTGGAAATAAATATTATCAATTAAGCACAAGTGGTTTCACTAAAGAAAACAGGGTAGGGGCATTGGTTTTTCCTAAATGTTCTTGCTTCAACCTCTCACCTAACTCCTACTTCTTCTTACTTCCTTTATCATTTTTCAAATGTACTTCTTCCTCATGCTTCACCACTTGCTTCTTGTCACACTTATCAATTACCTCAATCTTCATACAAGCACCCTTTTTGGTTAGATTTCTCAACATCTTTCCCATGTTAAATGCTACTCGCTCATCACCAATGTGAAGCACTAATTTTACCCCATTAACATCAATCAATGCACTTCTAGTTTACAAGAAAGGTCTACCTAGGATGAAAGGTCAACTCCTAACCTATTCAAAATCTAGTTCCATGAAATCTACTAGAGTGTAGAGTTTAGCCACCATCACTGGCACTTCATCCACCAACTAAATGGCTTCCTTATTGATTGATCCTCCAATTGGATGAGCATGGAAACTAGATTCACCTCACCTAGCCACAATTTCCTAAAAATAGATAAAGGAATCAAGTTAATACTTACTTATAAATCACATAAAAATTTAGAAAACTCTAAGTTACCAACAACATAAGGTGTAGTGAAACTCCCTAGATCTTGTAACTTAGAAGGCATGTGATTAGTGATGAGGGGGCTGTAACTTTTCGTTAGTGCCACCGTTTGATTGTCTTCCTAAGTATGCTTGTTGGTCAAGATATCTTTTAAAAAATTAGCATACTTGGGCATATTTTGTAATGCTTCCACAAATGATACTTCCTTTAATTTCTCAAAAAAAAGCTTAAAGGATTATACATCCATTGAATTCTATTGAAGCCTTTGTAGGGAGGGTATCTTTGTCTTGTACAATGTTGGTGGGATACAGGGCTTCTTCTCTTTTTACTCTTTTGCCTTTTCTTCCTTTTAGCTCTCTCCTTTGACTCTCTCGCCCTTCTCTAATGACTCTTCTAATTCTTGTCTAACCTTCAATTGTTCTCTTATATTCATAACTATTCTTTTAGATTCTCCGTTGTGTTGCTTGGTAGACTCCCTGAACTCCTAGATTATAAAACATTACTAAGTTTCCCTACCTAAACCTCCAAGTTGTGGATAGACAATGCATGGTTCTTCACAATTTGATCAAATTTTGCCTCCATCCTTTTCTGGCTCTCCTCTTAGCTTGCAAACATCTTCGTATGATTATCCTCTTGACTTGCAAACTTGGAGTATAAAACATCCATCAACTTGTCCATTTTATTTTCCAAAGGCCCAAGTAGGTCACATTAAAATTCTGGAGGTCCTTGGGCTATTGCTAGGCCACCTATATTGTTAGTATTCCAAGAAAATTTTGGGTGGTTTTTCCACCCTAGATTGTAAGCATTAGAGAAAGGGTTATTACCTTTATGTTGTTTTTGGCCTAAATAATTGAATTGCTCAGTTTCATTGATCTCCATCATAAAATAATCTGTAGTAGCATAGCTATCTTGTCTAAATAATTGACACCAAAATTGCAATGCCTTCACCGAAGATGAGGAAGCTCCTTATATGTTACTAAATTACTTAGTGAGAGCTGAGATTTGTTCTTAAAGGTTTGTCACTGAGACAATTAGAATCATACCTTTTTTATCTTTGGATCCTTTCCTACCTCTCTCATTTGACTATAGGCAACTGATGTCCGCCATCTCTTATAAAAGATCATACACTGTATCAATTTTTTTCTCTCTTGAGAGAGCCTCTGACTGCTCCATCTATTATTCCTTTTGTGCTTTGAGTCACTCCATTATAAGAAGTTTATAAGAGGAACTCCCTTGGAATGTTATAGTGAAGATAGCTCCTTTTCAACTCTTAAAACTCTCCCATGCCTCATATAATGACTCCCCATCACTTCGTTGGAAATTTATTATCTCCTTAATGATTCTTATAGTCTTGGTTAGTAGGAAATACTTGGTAAGGAAGGCTTAAACTAGTTGCTCCTAATTAGCGATGTGCTCATGGTGGAGAGAATTCAACTACACTTTTTCTCTATCTTTCAATCTAAAAGAGAACAATCACATCTTCTACATCTTCGGATAATCCATTGTATTGAAATGCATCATAAATCTCAAAGAAGTTAAAAAGATGAGCATTAGGATCTTGATTCACCAAACGATTATTGAAATGCATCACAAACCTCAAAGTTATTGCCTTGCACAGGAGGCCTTGCAATTCATTGTTGATTGGCGTTGAACCTGGGCCTCATGAAGTCCATGAGTGTCCTTTGGTCACCTCCTTGTTCACCTTCTTTTGCCATACTTAGTTGAATTCTTTGTTGTCACTTAACTCTTCTTAACTCTCATTCGTACCTTGTGATATCTAAAAACTTTTCTTCACTTATCTCGTTGGACCTTCTAATGGTCCTTGTTTTCATGCACCTGTAAATACACAAGGAAAAGTATCAGAAACTCTTAAATCAAAGTCACTCAAACTAAACAAGATGCTAAGATATCAATCCTCAGTAACAGTGCCAAAAACTTATTAGTTGTGGTAAAACTCAACTCGTTTTACACTAAATATTGCAAGTGCACGGATCATAATGTGTAGTATAAGCAGATATTGTCTTACAAGGATTGCATTTAGGCACCACTTAATTCAGCTTATACTTGGTTTAAGAAAAAATTTCAAATGATAAAAGCTGGAAAATAAACTAAAATTAAACAGAATAACAATGGACAATAAATTGAGACTAAGTGTAGGAATTTGATAACTAATGTTTGAGATTAGGAGATACTTCTATCCCTATTTTGTTCCCTCTTATCTTATTGTTTCAATTATTCTTGAGCCAAGATTTTCTAAAGTTTAATTAGCCTCTCTCAAGGTGTAATTAGTTGTCCTTAGTTGAAATAAGATAGAATCAATTATGATATCTCTCAACTTACACAATCTTTCCTAACCATTCAACTAGATGTTAAGTAATCCTATAGGTAATCAAACAAATAGCGAAGACCTCTCTTCAACTACTTGAAAAAATGAATGTTTATAGGTCTATTAAGAGCCAACTCTCTTTGTACTACCTAACAAAAGTGCCCAAGCTCACTCTATCAATCAATTGCAAGGTATATACATAATAAACATCATAAGAATCCATTCATTGAATCAATAAGAATAAGGATCACAAAATAGTTCAAGAGTAACTCCTACAAAATTTTTAACCAGTTATAGTAATAATAGATCCCCAAACATTCTTTTTTCTCACACTAAAAAGTAATAAAGAGAAGAAATAATAAACTAGATAAAGCCTTAAAAGTCTCCTCTTTACTTTAATATAACTGGAACAAATGGACATCAAAGTACTTTTGTGTTTCCTATGGAAGATGGTTTTTCTTCTTTTGGGTGGCCACCAAAACCCTTAAAGTTGCCTCTTTTGAATGTGCCCTATTGTTTATTAGAGGTTTCTAGAGTTTTGAGCCCTTATATATGTACAAAGGAGAGTCCCCTAACTTAAAATCCTGTTTTTAACCTGATTCTAGTGAGTTCCGCCAGGTGATAGAAATTGGTTTGTTAGGGTGAAGCATGATCGTGCTTAAGCATTATCATGCAGTGGTTCTTGAGAACTTTCTCCATCATTCCCTCTTTTGGCCATACCTCCTTCTTCTGGACTTCGATTAACTTAAAATTTGAACTACAAGCTCCTCACATCATGATCATATTCCCCACAAAATTTCATGGTCGTCTCTGCTCTACAATTATGCTTAGAAGGTCATCCAAATCTAAAATTATGCTACCTACAAAACCAATTACCAAAGTGCATCAATCCATCTCTCAAATAAACTTAAAATCCACCCTTAAACACTAGAAAATATAAACAAACAATTAAAAATATCAGAGATTATGAAAATATGTAAAAGATGCAAAAGATTCAAACAACTAAAGTGAAAAAACACACAGAAACACTTAAAACACATAGAAACATACCAAAACCATAACCTGAAAATGCATTTATCAGTTATGCGTACTTGGTCTCTTATGTAAGGAAGTCATTAACATATTATATACGCCATTTAACTTTTGGAGCTTTGGCAGCAAAACTCCAATTAATAGTCTTTAATGTTCCACACCGAACATGGACCTTTAATAATATGACAAAATTTATGGAACAAAGAAAAACATAATTGCCACTTATGATCTCTTAAACATAGTACAACGATATGTCAAACATACCCTCCACATTTCATGATAATTGATCATTCATTTTCCAATGTCATTTCACTAAGTTAAACAGCACATTCTTCTTTCCCTTTAAATGAACACAAATGCACCATCAATGCTTATCCAGTAAAAGGGGTACCATGAACAACAATATCATACAGTTAACATAAACTAATGATCCCTCTAAATAATTGAAGCAAAACATATGCATCAAGGCATGTAAACATGTTATAATAAATTTAGTTATGCAAGAAACTTAAAGTCTCCACTGCAATCCTTTGATGCATCTATCCTCAACTCTTGGTCTTTAGTTAAATGTCTACTATATTTGACCACGATTATGGAAACCTTCATGTTTAATAATGCTCCCGTCCTAGTTTCAAGATTTTTTTTCACCTCTATCTACTATGAATATATGGCAATAACAATTAATTTCACTCGTTCAAGAGGCTAATTCACCATTTCAATTGAGAAACTATCAATTTGGTTATTACAAACACCAAAAGAACAATCTATAATAGACCTATCTATTAGGTCTATATAACACATAAGAGGGTGGGGTTAATTAGGTATTTAAAATTTTCTCCTAAGTTGAATAATCTAAATTTATCAATCTTTATACAATGCAAAAACTCGACAATGCTTTCAATTTAAACAAGAAATATAATATAATTGTTTAAAAACAAAAGGGTAAGGGAAGAGAGATGCAATATAATTTATTTTAGTTTGGTTCAGTCCATTTCATCTTACATTTAGTTGTCAACATCACTTAATGAAATTTTTTGACTATTGTAAAAAAAAAAACACAACGTTATATAATACAAACTCCTTTTTATAGTGCAAGGATAACCTTTCCTTAGGCTAAAAAGTAGCATCATAATATCATAAAAACAACTCTTGAAAATATTTCACTTAAGCTCACTTTGGTGTATAAAAGAGGGTTACACACACTTGTATGATGAATGAATACAAATGTATCACAAACTCACATCGCTTCACATAAAACACTTAGCCTAATCAAGTAAAATTGTAAGAAGTATTAAAAGGCTTGTTGCAAGAAAAGCACATAACATAACCACCTATTTATACACATTTTAAGGCAAACTAGCTATTTGTTACAAAATCTAGCCATTTATATTCATTGTAAAAACTAGTAATTTTAAAAACTAGTTATTTATAGACATTCAAAAACTAGACATTATAAAAACTAGCCATTTATAATCATCACAAAAATCTATCTGGTTAACTGATGTACTACATTCGGTCGACTATCCTCACAACTAATGTCGAGTTCTTAGCCCAATCATGCCCAAATTATACCAAACTTTAAATTATAAACCCAATCAAACATATTTTAGCACATATTAATCCATACCCAACATATTTTATACAATTATACAAACTTAATAAAACCAAAAATACCTAAGTTTTCTAAATTTCTTAAACTAAAATTTCAATCTATTATCTTATCACTTACTTCATCTTTTTTCCAATTCGTATAATTTAACCAACATTACTATTTCATGCATTCTTATTAAAAAAATTCATACATCGCGAAGATTTTTCACATACAAATTCGCCAATCACATAATTCCTCTTTATTATGCACCTATATGCATTTTCAAGGTTATTTATGCAAATATGCATGAATGAGCCTCTTAAATAACCAAAATAAACTAAGTTAAACTTACAATAAAAAATTTACATAAATAAACCTCTATCAAAACTAATTAACTTTTTCAATAACTTGATTTTTCATATATGATTTTTATAAACTCCAATTAATCTTCAAGACTCCTTATGCAAATTCAATCATACTTCATGTATACCCCTCTCTTTCAACACACTTAAACATGACAAGCATTAGTAATAAAATTATTTTTTCATCATAAAAAAAAGGGGAACTTACTTTGGTTTAAGAATGCATTGAATAATAAATGAGATTCCTTACGTGATGTTTTAAATCTAGCATAAAAACATACACTAAATATGATATCAGGACTACTTACAATTAAATAAAGTAGGTTGCCGATCATACATTGATATTACTTAACATCGATTTCCTTATCATCTTCATCTTTTTTTAACTTTGTGGATGTGCTCATCGGGTTGATGAAGATACCATCCTTCATTTACTTGATTTAGAGTCTAAGACAAAAGTTCAATTCTCGCATCATGTTTATTACTCATACACTTAGCAAACTTTTGGCACAATAACTCATTAGTAGCATCAAAAATAATATCATCCACATAAAATTGAACAATTAAAAATCCTATTTTTCTTCCTTGATAAACAATATGTTATAATCTTAGACTTTTTCGAAACTATTTCTATGTAGAAAAGCACTTAAATATATCATACTATGCTTTAGGTGCTTCTTTTAAAACATATAAATTTTTATATAATTTAAAAATGTGCTCAAGTGCATCATGTCTTTCAAAACTAAGGATTGCTAAAAATAAACCTCTTCTTGTATGAAACCATTAAAATTTCATTTTTAACATCCATTTAAAAAACCATATACAATGTAAATACAAGTTAAAGTTTAATGGCTTCTAATATACCTATAGGGGAAAAGGATTCATCATGATCAATACCTTCTTTTTTATTATAGCCACTAGTAGTGAATCTGGCCCTATTTCTAACTATTTTCCTTGTTCATCTAAGTTGTTCTTAAACTCCCATATAGTACCTATTATTAAATAATCTTTAGGCCTGTGTACTAAACTCTAAACTTTATTTCTTTCAAATTAATTCTATTCTTCATTAATAGGCAAAACCCAGTTTTCATTATCTAAGGTTTCTTTAATAGTCCTAAGTTCAATTTTATAAATAAAATCAATATGTGATAAATTAAAATGAAAATGATTAGTTACTCTTTTTAAATATCACTAATTATTTGGTTGGAGTGATGATCCTTCTTATATCTGTAATCAATTGGTAGCTCTTCATCCTTCCTTTCTTCCCTTGTTTTAATAGTTGGCTCTGAAGTGAACTTTCCTTCATTTTCATGTAATAGTTTCTCTACGTTATTAAACAAATCTGTATCAATATCTTCAAAAACTTTCTTTCTTTAAAAGGGGTTAGTCTCATCAAATACAACATATATAGACTCTTCTATTATATGATTTCTTTTATTAAAAAACATGTATGTCTTACTAGTCAAAGAATATCCTAAAAATATTATCTCATTGATTTTAAAATCAAATTAACCTAAATTATCGTTAGCATTTAAAATATAGCACTAGTAACCAAATACACTAAAATGGTATTTTCTGGGTTTGTTACCATCAAAATTTTCATAAGGCATTCTATCTATTTTATGTCTTTTATTAAAGCTATTAATGATATGAAATGCACATGCAATGGCTTTAGCCCAAAAATACTTAGGCAGATCATACTCCTTGATCATGGTTTAAACCATTTCTTGTAAGATCATATTCTTTCTTTTTATTACACCACTTTGTTCGAGAGTCCAAGGTACTGAAAAATTATGCGAAATGTCATAATCATCATAAAAAGAATCATAAGTCATTTTCAAATTCTCTACCATGATCACTCCTAATATATGTAATAGACATGTCTTTTTCATTTTGAATTTTCTTATAAAAACTCACAAATGACTTAAAACATTAATCTTTTGAACTTAAAAATAAAGCACATGTGAAGATGCTAAAATCATCCACAATAACATATGCATATGTCTTAACTCCTAAATTAGCTACTTTAGTAAAGAAAATAAATTGTTCATTCGCAAAACAAACCATGAGTTTTACGCTCAAAACAGCAAGTATACAGCTCCCAACTTGTAGTAAAGAACGGATATCGATTCCACAAGGATTGAGTTTAGTCACCACTTAATTTGGGTTTTACTTTGTTTAAGAAATAATTTCAGGAATTAATAAACTGGAAAATAAAATAAAATAAACTAAACTAATGATAACAACCAATTGAGACGAAGTGCAGGACTTTGATAACCAAGGTTTAAGATTAGGAGATGTTCTATCACTATTTTGTGTCCCTCTTCACTTAATGATTCAATTGTGTCGACCCAAGACTTTCTAACGCTTAATTACCCTCTCTCAAGGTGTAATGAACTTTCCCTAGACAAATAGATTAGGATTAATTATGCTATCTTTAGCCTTACTAACCTCTCTTAACCATTCAACTAGATGTTAATCAATCTTATAGGCAATCTTTAAAAAATAGCCAAGATCTCTGTTCAACTACTTGTAAAAACCTAAATATTTATATGTCTATTGGGAGCCAACTCTCATTGTACTATCCATCATAGTCACCTAACTCATCCTCTCGATCTATTGCAAGGCTACCCTACTCACCCTCTAGGTTTATTGCAGGGATTAAGCTCAAAACATATCACAAACAACCTTTCATTGAATCATAAAGCAATAGTTCCACAAAATAGTTCAAGAACAACTCCTATAAAATATTTAGCTACTCATAACAATAATAAATCCATCAACAATCATTTTTCCCATACAAATAAGTAGTAAAGAGGGTGAAGAATAAACTAGATAAAGCCTTAATGCTCTTCTATTCACTTCTATAATGCTAGAAAATCTGGGTGTTAATGTTTCTTGATGATTTCCAAGGAAGATCTCTCTTCTTTCCTCTTTTAGGAGCCACCAAAAACCTATTCCTTGCCTCTTTTGAGTGTTGACTGCTTAATGATGCTTGCTCCTAGGTTTTTGAGCCCATAAATATGTCAAACGGAGGGTCAAGGGACTTAAAATCCCGCATCTGGCACTTACTGCATCAGTCCCGCTGTCACGATATCACGATCGTGATAGAGCCTAGATGAACAATGCTATCACGATCGTGATAGAGAGATTTGTGAACAGTAACTTCTTCTCTGGACCTCCGATTGACTTGAAATTTGAACTGGAGACTCCTAACATCTTGGTCTTCCTCTCCACCAATTTCCATGGCCATCTGATCTCTAAAAATTTCCTAGCAAGCCATCAAAGTCACCTGAAAAATAATGCAATCTGAAATTCTGATGCCTTCAAAATCAATCACCAATGTGCATCAAACTATCCCTCAGATGAGCTCAAAATCCACCCTTAAACACTAAACAAAATAAACAAACACTTAAACACTTCAAAGGTCATGCAAAGATGTAAAAGATGGAAAAGATCTAATAAAATAAAGCTGAAACACACAAGACACACTTAAAACACCTAAAAACAATCTAGAAACATAACCCAAAAGCACACTTATCAACTTCCCCACACTTAAACCTTTGCTTATCCTCAAGAAAAACCA
>JAOXYD010098833.1:0-11787 GCA_028565735.1 Pinacopodium congolense | reverse complement strand
TAATTGTAAACCGATCAACCTAGTAATTAAGTAACTCTTCCTCGTGGGATCGACACTCGGAGTCTTAAATTTTACTCTGCTTTATTACTTGTTCGATAGGTGCACTTGCCTTTCGTCACGTTGGTTTGCACTTAATCTCATTTTGGTTTCCAAAGTAAAATCGATTTAAAGAACGCCCATTTTTAATCATTCAATCAACGAACAACAAGATTCAATCTGATTTATAAATTTCTCCTTACCATCATCATTCTTGAAAATGATTAAAACTCTTAAAATCTAAAATGAAATTCTTCACATTATTTAGCATATAAATTTCTAATATGCATTATTATTTTTAGCTTCTAATAGGACATGAATTTAATCTTTCAATTCCTCATTTTCTAACCTACTTGTTTTTGGTTGGCCTAGGTATGTAAACAAGCTTAAATAAATAAATTTTTTAACGTGAAAAACAAAATTAATTCAAGACCAACTTTTACGGCAAGTGCACCATTTAACAAGTAATATAGTGGATTCTATTAAGAGTTCAAATATTGATCCATGAGGAAAATACTATAAGTAATAGGTCACTCAGATTACAATTATCTAAAGAATTCAAATTTGATATTAATGAAAGTTAAGATGACTAATTGAACATAAAAACTTCCAATCAATATAAAGGAGTTGAAGGATGCTTTAAAGATTACAAAATTGAAGTGATTAGGTAAGGATTAGGCTTCTAATGATTCAATTGAGTTTTGAAGAGGTTGGAATGTCTAATCTAGGGTATATTCACAAATTCAAGACACTGTTATGGTTAAGACAATGTGTTATCACTATTGGTCTTATCCTAAAGTTTGATCATTCATCAGACTTAGGTAATAGGCATACATTTCAAGAAGTTTAATATAAAAATTCCTTATTTTTAGATTAACACCGTTATGATTAACTATTGTTTGGTCATGCATTGATTTAAATCACATTGTTTATTGATCTTTCCTTCAATTAAGGTAGATTTCCTGGACCCTTAATCATCAAATGTCTTTATCTTAAGTGGCCAACTTAAAACACATATTAAACATTTAAATAAACAAAGATCATCATCCAACTTGCATAAAAAACTCAATTAAGGCATTTACTAGCCTTAACTTAGCTAAAAATTAGATTAAAAACACGTATGAATCAAAGAAAAATAAGGATAGATCTTAAGGAATATGTTCTTGAATAAATCCAATAAAAGAGTAAGAGACATATGATTAAAGAGTTTATAATGCACCAAGTTAAGGTCCAAGTGAAATAAAACTCTAAAACATTTACACAAACCCTTTGAATCCTTAAAAATAGCCTAAAATCTCCAAATACAAAGAATGAAGATGAAAATAAAAGAAAAACTTAACCTAAGGAAAGAAGAACTAAAATCTAACTAAATAAGTGTTTATAGCTATTAAAGAATCTTCCAATTTGCATGAAAATGGCGTCTTAGCTGTCCCTTGCAAGTTGGTGCAAGTTGTAGCCAAATTTGTTAAAGATCCAACTAGAAATTTGTAGCTAAATGGGCCCCTATCACTACATACTTTCATTCCTTTAATGCCTTCCTATGTTTGGAAGAAAGATTTTTTTTTTTTACTCACACTCTTAAGGAATTTAACAAACTTGTCATATGATAATTCACCATAGTTACTATCATCATCATCTTTCTCATTATAAGATTGAGATCTAGAATGTACGTTGTTATCAATAGTTTCAAAATTTGAATGAGATGGTATCTCATCTTCCTTAATGCCTATGAAACATACATTTTACATTTTATCCTCTCTCCTTTGCATATTTTCCACTTCTCTAGCCATATTTGCCTCTTCTTTAACTTCATTGCCAGCTACATAAATATGTTCTAATCTATACCAAATCCCATTGTGAATTTACACATAAAAATTTTATCAATTACATAACTATCTAGTGGATCAAATAGAATATGTATGATATTTTTTCCCCAACGAAAAAATTTCTAACTAAATTAAAAAAACACAAGGGCCATTTTTAACAATTTCCCATAAATCAATATTTTAGCCCATTAAATACAACTTCATCCTAATTTTCTATTCTAAAAAGTCATTTTCATAAAAGAAAGGTGGCCTATGTACATCTAACCCCACTTGACTAAAACAAACATCTAAATGTTCCATAATAAATCTTTTCTCACCAATTTCACTAAAAATTAAAGAAAAAGTGAAAACATACATTAATACTATTTTTAAGCCCTATGGAACCCCAGGGGGTGAATTGGGTGTTTTAAAAATTTTCTAAACTAACTCCTAAACCACCTAAACCAATTCCAAATTACATGCAATCTCTAAACTGCAATTCAACCTATATGAAATATTATACTAATCCAATGCAAAAAAAAAAAAATCAAATTGAAGAAACTATAAATCATTCACAATATACACAATAATAAGGAGGTAAGGTAAAGAAGGATTATTGATATTTTTTTAGAGGTTCAGCTAACTAACTTTAGCTTATGTCCTCTCTTAACACTATTATTGGATTTTTAGTAAAACAAATCTTCCTTAAGATGAAGAAAAACATTTACATCAATCTTCTTTCTATAATGTAGATTAAGAGCAACTATTAACATTTTCTAAGGTTAAAGAGTAATCTAAATGCAATTTTCTTTGAAGTAGATGAAGAGGAATTCCATACAGAATCTTCTTTTCTAAAGGTAAAGAGGAACCACTTTTACCAATACAAAAATCAATAATAATAACTCATAATTAGGCCTCAAAATCCATCCTTAAAATCAATCTTTTTAATCTTAACTCAAAGATATGTGAATCAACTCACAAGTTCGATTAAAACCAATGAAAAAAGGGGCTTAAAATGCAACCAATGCAAACACAATGCCCAACACATTCTTTAATGCTCATAAGACATGTAAACTAATCTTAAATCTTATTAAAAAATTAATGAAATCCCAGTATTCTTTTTGAAAGATGAAGAGGAACCTTTAACCAATATTTTTTTAAGGAAAAATGGGAGCCTATACAATAAATTCCATTAAAAAAATCAAAATTCCCTTTATGAAAAACAAACATACTTTAATAGTGTTTCAATTAAAGCTCAATAATTAAATGTTTCTAATCTTTTTTAGGATGAAAAATATGAATGATAAACCTCTTAAAAGCTTAATAAAACATAAAATAATGGATTGAAATCAACAAAACAGAAATAAAAGCTTGAAAGATGAAGAATGCATAATAAAAACACAAGAACACTTGAGACTTTGAGTTTATTCACTTTGTAAGCTCAAATCTCTCTCAAACTTGAATAAAGATACTTCTAATTGACTTAGACCTCTTATTTATAAAGTTTTGGAACTTAAATGGAAGTTAGAAAGGTTTATTGGCTATTGTGGGATTGAGGGACTATTGAAAACTAAAAAAAACCATTATGCTTACAACTCGCTAACTGTTCGATCTATTGTATGTCTTCACTAGTCAATTGATTGGTGCTAATAAAGCACACTGGTCAACATATAATTAAATTGCTCAACCTATTCATTTGTAGAAACCATAATAGGTTATGTAATCAACCAAAAACCATTTGTTGAATCAAGAGATGTTCCAATCATTAGTTTTGATGATGATAAAACATTTTTATTGCTAATGGTTTAGTTTTTAATACATTGGAAAGATAAGAAAATGCAAAATTTTAAAGGAAATATGTTTGAGCCTAAGGAGAAATTAATTCATGAAGGAAAAGAAGATTAGATTAAGCATTAAAGTGTTAGAATGAAGATGAAGACATGAAGACCAAGTTTGAATAAAGGAAATACAAAATCTTGATTGAATCGATATATGAATATGTTTTGGTATTGACCTATATTTTATTTTAATCAATGTATGAAAAAGAGCTCAATTTTGCATGTCATATTTACATAAGCATTTTCATATAAGTTTTTGGGCAATTGTTTTAGTGATTGGTTACATTTGATTTTGGCCTTTGCATATTAGGAATTGATTTAGAACGTCATATTAGTGTTTTATAACTTGATTAAAGTTGTTTGAGTATGTTTATATATGATTGAATATTCTTGGTTCATGATTGGTATGTGTATGAATAGGTTTTGAATTAGTTTAAAACTAAAGTTTCAAAGTTTTGTTGCCTAATAACACAATATAATAGATTGTTATATTGAATAGTTGGATCATAGTCTCTTACCATAAAAAATAATTGCATGCACAACAACACAAACTATAAGAAATCACCCAATCCACATATGGTGAGTGAACAATGACAAATACGTAAAAGCATTTGGGATTCAATTTGATCTATTTAATGAAATAAAGTCCTAATAATAATAAAAATTAGAAAGTCGATTTTTTTAGCACTTAGCATTTTTTTAGGGATTTCATTGTTCAATTAAAAAAAAAACAACGATTCATAAAGAAGAGATAGATTTTTATATATTTTTTAAATAAAATTCATACAATAATATGTATAAAGAATATTATAATGCCTTTGAACCATATGCAAACACAAATATTATACAAATGTAACTGTTTATATATAGTCTAGCCTTTAAACTAAGAATTTTGTCCTTTTGATCTTAATTTGTATGTATTGGTATGCAATTCTACTTAGGAAAAGTTTTTAAACTTGTTTTAATTGAATTAGAAGCAAAATTTTGATTTGGAAGGTGTTTTGAACATGTTTTACACTTCTGCAAAACCTAGAATTATTTTTTCTTATTCATTAGATGATTAACATATCCATAAAATTGAGGACATTATAGAACAAAAGCAATCATTTTTCCTAGTTTTGAAGCATTAACCAGCTTCCTCTTTTCTAGAGTTGTCTAATAGACACCATTTCATTAAACACGTAAACTATGGCATGATGACTAGATAATTCTTGAATTTGTTGTTTTAATTTTATTAAGTTAGTTACAAATTGTTCATTGATTTGTTGTTGACCATTCTTACTTTGAGATGTTCCAAGTTCTATGAATCTTATTGGTCTTTATAGTTTAAGCAAATTTGTTCTTAACATTGTTTTTTATATTTTTTTATATATGTTTTGTTTTCAGATAAAGAAAGTTGTGACGATTATTTATTCGAAATTGATTAGTATTTGATACTTTTTCTAGTAGTTCTTCTAATATTATTGGTTGGTTTATATTTGGTAGTTCTACTAGTCATGGTGTTAAATTGATTCCAACTTTAGCACCATCTTTAAATAATTGATCTAAATAAATTCTATCAGTTTTTAAATTCTATACTATGATGTGAATTAATTAGTGTATAACTAATTTGATAAGTAATTGAAAAAGGATATTATCTTATAGTCATTAAATTTTCTTTGTAAAATTTATAAGCTATTGTAATTATTTTGTCTAATTTATATAATTGTAAAGGGATTCCTAATTTTATTTGAGTATTAAATTTTATTTCTTTATAAGCTAAAATTCCATTCATGATTCCAATTACTTGATCTTGTAACTCTGTCTGTCTTTCGTCTATTATTGCCATTCTTATAGGTGAATTTATTTCTTTTTATAAATGTTGATTTTAATAATATTTGTATTGTTGAAAGATGGATGTATCCTATTTTTTGTCTTTTTCTTTAGATAATTATTGCCTTAATTAAAAGCATCAGTCGACCTATTAAAAATTGGTTGACATATCATAAATCTACAGATCATGGTATCGATTGAGCAATAGAGCATGATATTAGGAATCAATACTTTCCTTTTTAACTATAATCTTATTGATTTCTCTTCTCCAATGGCTAAAAAATCATTCGAACATCTCTTTTACATTTAGAACCCTATATCTATCCATCTTAATTCATTTTTTTAGATTAGAATGAATTTTTGAGTGAGTTTAGAGCCTACAATATCATCTTCATTAAAAATATTCTAGTATTTTTAGTTCGTCATCTTCAATCCTTATTTTTTCTACTTGTAGATACATTTTTGAGTTTCTAAATTGTTATACTTTGTTTCTTTAAGCTTTCAAAAGGGTTCTATTCATGTGTTATGTTATTCAATCTTACTCTTTCAAGTTACAATTTCATTTTTATTATTTCAATCTTTTTTTGTAGATTAATAAGGTTCTAGAAGGTTTGTTATAGTGATTTTCATCTTAGGAAGTTCAAAAAAACTTTATTTTTTGATTTTCGAGGGAAAAACCATTGATGGTGTGTTTTGTGTTATATTTTGGAGATTTATTTTATGTTGATTGTTCATTATGATATAGGCTCCTCTTTGTCAAGAAAAATATTGTCATAAGGTTTCTCTTCACATAAATAAAGAAGATTAGAGTTGTTTTGATTGTTGAGAGTGAGGTTCAATTGATTTATATATGTTATTGCATTGAATGAGCATTAGGGAATGCATTAAGTACTAGTAGTGCATTAATTACATTTTAAGTCCCTTTTTTTATTGATTTTTGATCAAGCTATTACTGAGTTGTATATAGTAAAGTTAAGCTTAAAAAAGGGACTTTTGGTGGTTGATTTTTTAAAGCTAAAATTGTGAATTTTGGTATTAGTAAAGGGGTTAATTTTCATCCCTCACAAAAAGGAAGATTTTTATTAGATTCTTATTCTTCTTAACCCTTAAAAATATTATATTTATGTTATTATTCACCCCTAAAGAAAGATTGCAAAGTTTTTCTTTACTTCATTTGTGGAAAGAAGATTGTTGTAAAGATTGCTCTTTATCTCCTTTGTGGAAATAAGAAATTGTAAGGGTTACTCTTTACCTTAAAGAAGATTTTGTATAATTGAAACTCTAACATCAATTGTGTTGGGAGATGAGTAATTTTCATTATTGAACTACTATAACTCTTGGTGTATCCTTCTATCCCTTACCTTTTTATGATTATGCTGATTGTGATTGATTTATAATTTATTGAATTTCATTTATATTGGCATAAGCATTAACATTTGATATAGGTCGAATTTCAGTTTAGAGATTTCATATAGTTAGAATTAGTTTAGGTGTCTTAAGTTGTTAGTTTAGAAGAAAAATTTTTAAACACTCAATTCACTTCCAATTATATTAAAATAATTTAAAAAAGATTCCCTAAAATATTTATAAATACCAAGACATCATAATTAAGATAAAAAAACAAATTGTGCTTTGATTTATGAAATATTGAACACAATGTTGCAAATATTCAACTTAAACCAATTCTTAACCTTTTATCTATATACCAGAACATTTTCTTTCACACTAAAAATATTTCACACAAATTTTAAAAACCATCTCTAAGGTGGTTTCAAGACACTAAGACATTTTAATTAACCTTAAACATAAAATATGTCTTGATTGGTGAAAGTTTTCATTTAAAAAAATTTCGTAACTCTTTCAAATATTCTAAAACTTTAACTAATACTTCAAAAACCAATTTTTAAGAGAATAATTAATGTAAAAAAATTTATACATATTTAAACAACTTCAAATAACTTTCCAATAAACTGTGACATTTCAAGAGGACTTTTTTTAAAACAATCCACACAATTTTCTTTTGATTATAAAACTTTATACTAATGTAACATTCTAATCCAATTATTAATATCCAAATGCCTTTAAAAAATTCAACCAAACTTTAAAACTTCAACTAAACTCCTGAATGCAACATATGTAAATTTTCATGTAAAAGTGAGCCCTTCAAGTATAGAGTTCAAGGCAAGATTATGTATCAAAAACACAATTCAAAAATATTCAACCTTGATTTTCATAAACTCATTTTTCGCTCTTAATTTTTTCATCAATGCTTGCTTCATGCCATCATCATTTTCTGCATGAATTTTCTTCCTCATTGGGCTCCACCATAAGCTCTTACACAATTTACATTAATCTAACTTTTATCACGATAAAACTAAACCATTAGTAATAATTATGTTTTTCCATCATAAAAACTGATGATTAGAACCACCCATGGTTTAATAAATTATTTATACAAAAATTTGTAATAATTAGGAATATAAATAAGAGGATATGAGTCTTTAATAGATTACTATGTCGAAGAAAAAGAAATTAAATAATAATATTGTAGCTTTGTTCAAAACTATAAAATTGATATCTTTTTTTGGTTGGTTAGAAATATATGTCTATGAAAATAGTATAGAATATCCATTTAACAAAGATGTTAACAAGAATAACATGTTAAAAATTTGGAAAACATCTTATAAAAAAAATTGAGTTTGAATATCCATATTTTTGTGAAATTAAAATACCTTTTCTAAAATATAGTGATTACTTCTCCTCTTAAGATTAAATATGAAATTGAAGGCATAAATTCCAACGATATCAAAACTTTCTTTAAAAAAATTGTGGCAAAAGATATGTTTTAACCCTCATGATTCACACCAAAATTTAAGGAAAACCTTAACATTTGATAATGTTCAAATAAGACTTTAACATTTATAAAATTATTTTAATTAAACATTAAATCGAAAAATCCTAAATTTCATATTAGGTTTCATCAAAGCCAACTGATGTGACCTTTTTTGAAACTTAGGTGCCTCGAAGTATGCCATACAGAAAGTTTATGTGGACCCTTTATTAAAAAAATTCTAATGTAGGAGATTCAACATTTCACCAAATCTTTTCAATATTAGTGGTCAATCTTTAAACTTTTCAAAGATTGAAAGAAATGAAATTTTTTCATGGAATAACGAATTAGCAAAATATATTGAGAATTATTTCCCTATACCATGATGATTATAGGGCATATGCTATTTTTGAGTATTTTTTAAATTTGTATTGACTGTTAAGTGATGGAAATCACAATAACAAACTTCCTTGCTTTTGAATCTAGGATAAGGTCATAAAATTCATTGTAATTAGTAAAGATATAGGTTTCTAGTTTTGGTTAAGTCGAGGTGCAAACTCTAAATTTGTTCAAATATACCATGGAAGATAAGAAAAAATTCAGTTTAATGAATTTGGTTTTGAGATGGATCAAGGATAGGTTATTAGAGTTGCTATAATTAGTCAAGGAAATCTTAAAGTTGTCTATATCCTTGTTTTTGTCATTTCTCCATCTCCTTTATTATACCTTCCTATCTATAACTTAAGAAAACATTGTGATGACATTGGTCTACTTTTTTATGTTGAACTTCCAACATTTATCAGGAAATATCCTAACATTTTCCATGGATCTTACATTATTGACAATGGAGACACTCATGCACCCTAATTTCAATTATCAGTTGAAGCTATCAAACTTCATTAAGAAGAACTTAGCATCCTTAAACAAAACTTCAAACTTCTATATATTAGATAAATGGAAAATTTTAAATTTGGATTGGAGAACGATAAAAACTTTTAGTTCTTTTAAATTATGAATATTGTGTTAAGAGCTTTTCTAAATAAAATAATAAAAATTTGAAATAATTTTTGATTTTGGTTTTGAAACCTACATCTTCAAAATTATATGCTTTTAATTTTTGAGGGACATCTTAGCCATCGATGAGGCATATGGGCCCCCAACATCTTTAAAAAAATCACTTTTCTGGATTTGATGGAACCTTGATGGGAAATTGGGGATTTGTTAGTTAGAAATTTAACTAAAACAATTTATTGAGTATAGTTTAGTCTTAGTTTGTTTTCCTTATTAGTATGTGAGAGATAGTCCTAGTTGGGTTTTATTAATTAATTTATTTTAATTTTAAAAAATTTAAGAAATGTTATGGATTTTTATTTGAATGTTATCAAACTTTAGAGCATGTTTGGTTTTGTTTTAGGATTTAGTTTTTAGTTTCTATTTTTCTAAACATGGAAATTGAAAAAAAAGTATAAAACTAAAAAAAGCACACATTAATACAGTACAAAAGTTAAAAAATAGCACATAAATAAAAAAACATAAAAATAGATGAAAATACAAAAAATAAAAATAGAAAACATAAACGAAACGCAGAACCAAACAAGCCCTTAAGTTTTTTTTTTTAAATTTGATAAAATCATATAAATAGTTATTTATAAATCAATAGAAATCAACTCATAATAATTGTAAAAACTTTAAAAAAACCACATTTTTAGTACAAAATCTATAAAAGATTTTACATCCAAATTCCTATTTTTCATGTGTTACGGAGTGTCTCTTACTAATTCTCAATAATATGGAAAATAAAAGAGTGAGGATTTTTTATAGCCATAAAAAATAAATTAAATATGATAAATTAAAATATAATATAAAAAAAATATTTCCTAATTGATAACAATATAGTGGATCCTAGGAGGCAAGCTAGAACAAAAATTAATTGAGTACCTAATCCTTCCTGAGAGGTAATTTTACAACCACAGACAATAAATGTGATATAAAAAGTTGAACTTCAAGTGATACTTTCCTACCTCTATCCCTTATATCGAATATACTATAGTGGAGAAATTCATCAAAATTTTATTTCCTTTGATATTAATAATGAAAATAAATCCAATATACTTAAATAGATTAAATATAATGTTACACATATCTATGAATGAAATATAGATGAAATATTTTAATTTGCTAGATTTGATGTGTTCCTACAATGGACAGTTAGTACCAATTCTCATATAACATAATTATAAACATGTGATCATGTCGCTACTAGATTCATGAATAGTTAAAATTTCAAGGAAATTAGTAAATGGTAGAATTATCTTCTTCTTAAATCATAAAAAATTAATGAAGAAGAAGAAATTATTTTAAATGAAAATAGTGAAAGCACAGAAGGGCAATATCAACTTTAATGTTAGTCATTTGATTATATTTTATAGAAGATCCTTCTCATGTTAAAGATATGAATTTTATTTTCAACAGCTTCTCATAAAAGTTGTGATAAAAGAAGATTCTGACGAACTCTTTTGGAAGAAAAATTCTAAGTAGGTGTTCCTCCTTCTTTTAGGAGAAAAAGTTAGAAAATTAAAGATATTATTAATATTAAAAAAACTTATAATATATTGAAGATATTATTAATATTAAAACAACTTATAATATATTAACTAATTTTTGGTGAACCAATAATTTATACATAAAAAGAAGATACAGAACTATCAAAGATATGAAACTACAAAATTAAAACTACCTAAAACTAACAAAGAGAATGGTTAGTAGTTGGAAATTGATTTGAAAATTTTTCACTCCGCTGCAACACACTAGTTTTACAATAACAATTTATTAAACTAATGTCATATTGTTCTAAGGCTGTAAATAGAACCAATTCCATTTAAACTTTCATGATCTATTTTAATGATCAATATTATTTCTTTTAATTTCCAACAACAAGTAATTAAAAATGTTCAAAATATAAAAAATAATTATGATCTTTTTTAATAATTGGATGTATCCTATAATTATAAATAAAGCACTTGAAATTATTGTCATAATAATTATAGCAAAAAAAAATTAAGAAGACTTTCGCGGGGAGGAAAAACTTATCACCCAAAAAACATATAATGTGGAGACTATATAGAAAACCAATGAAAAAATTTTTCTCATCTCTTACTAACCTTAAAAAAAGTAAGGTCATGTTTGGTATTACTTCCTGTTGCTGTTGCTTGTTTTTGTTTCATTTAGCACTGATAGGGATGCATTTTATAGTATTTATATATGTTTTTCAATGCCATTTCATCCCTAATTTGTTGTTTAAAATTTTAATTTGTGTTCCTTTTGCGTTTACATGCAGATTGGACCTTAAGGTACAAATACAAGTTGAAATGGCTAGGTTTTGAGGAAAAATTGGAACACAATTAGAACTAAAAGAGGTGTGAAACCACTTTTGGAACATAGAGCATCATGTTATGAAGTTCCACAC
>JAOXYD010098822.1:0-11787 GCA_028565735.1 Pinacopodium congolense | reverse complement strand
CTTCTTATTTACCTGGTCTAACTAATAAGATTTGCCTTCTTTTGTAGCCAAAAAACTTGACAAGCTCCTTGTTAATCGAAGACTCGTGAGTTTGTATATTTGCATTTAAGATTTTGGTTAAGAAATTTAGAGTTTAATTAAGTTTATTTATTGCATTTGTATAATAGGAGTTTTTTCATTACATTTGCAAAATAGAATTTAGTTTAAAGTTTCATATTGGTTTGGAACTTCATAATTACAAGGAAGTTTGTTGATTTATTTTTAAAAAGTTCTCTTCATGTATTAAAATGAATTGAAAAGTTGTTTGATTTTGTTTGAGTGTGTTAGAATATGTTTGAGTTAATATTTGGTATAAAAAAATGTTTTTGAGATATTTGAAAAAGTTTAGGAGAACTTTGAAAAGGTTTTGAAGTTTTGAGAAGTTTTCACAAGTGCTAAAGTTTTTATGAACCAAGATATATTTTGTATTTGAGTTTAATTAAAATGTATTAATGTCTAAAATCACTTTATAAAAGAACTAAAACTTGTGTGGAGTGGTTTTAAAGTGAAAAATAATAGTTTTAAGAATGTTTAAGAATGTTTGGGATATTTTGAAAAAATTTGAAAATTATTTAGAATGAAGATTTTCTATAAGTAAGACAAATTTAGTGTTTGAGCTTAATTAATAAGTTTTGATATTTAGAATCACTTATAAAATAATTTTAAATTTGAATAACTTTTTTTAAGTAATAGAAATGGTTCTAATATTTTTGGAAATGTTTTAAAACTGAATTTGAAGTGAATATTTGGAAAATATGCCTATATTTGTATTGATCAAGACATCTTGTATTTTTAGATTAAATTGTTGAATCTTGATTACCAAAACATTATGGAAAACTTGTGAAAGTTGATTGGATTTATTTTACAAATAAAGAAATTAGTTTTTAGAGTGTTTGGATTAGTTTTGATTTGATGTAGAATCTAAAACTAGTTCTGCAAAACCATCAATCAACCAATGCTTGAAGATTAGTCGACCAAGTGAGGTTTTTTGCTGTTTGGTTGACTAGTTGCTCTTTATTAGTCAACCAATGCCAATCCTTCAGCAAGACTAATTGACAAGTTAAGGAAGATAGATCGGCTAATGACTAGTTAATCAACCCATGACACTAGTTGACCAGTCGAGGGGAAAATGTCCAATAACAGTTAGTTTTTTGTCCATTAATTTTGTAATTGTTTCTAAACCCTAGGTTGAGGTTCTAATGGGTTTTTTAGTAAGGAGGCTATAAATACATGTTATAAGTGTTATGGAATAATTTTTATACATGTTTGATTATTTAAAAAGTTTCTATTGAGTTTTTGAGTAGTTTACGTATTGAATGAGTTTAAAAGAAATTATGAGTTTTTCACTTATGTTGTTTTAATCAAGTATGTTAGTTTGTGCATCCTTGAGTGGAAGTTAAGAACTTGATTTTTAGATAATGGTTATTGTATTGAGATTGATTGAGAAAGGGTTACTCTTCATCCTATATAAAACAAGATTTGTTTTATATTTCTCTTTATTATAAAAAGAAGATTTGTTAGGTTACTCTTAATCTCATTTGAAGCAAAGATTATAAAGGTTGTTCTACGTTTTAAAAAAGATTAGTTGATTTCATAAAATATTCAAGTTGAAAATTGGAGAGTAGACATAAGCAATGAGTTGTTTTGTCAAATTAGTATAAAAATTAGTTTATATTCTCCTTTATACTCTTTTGTTTTATACAAATTATAATTAAATTATTTGATTTTGAATAATATTAGTATATTATCAAACTTGGATTGAATTATATTTTAGAGACTCCATACTTCACAAAAATTGGTCTAAGTAGTTTAAACTTAAATTTTTTAAAAAAAATTATACACTTAATTTACCCTCCACTTAAATGTGTCATCTAACTCTAAGGTTAGTAGATCTCTCTCTCCGCTCCATCTCGAGGATATTTATTAACCATTTTGAGATTCATTTGGGACACTAATTAAGAGTCACTGCAATCCAATATTGTAGTTTTGGTTTTTTGCAAGTGAAAGCTGGACAAAAATGCAATCTTCGTCATATGCAATTTTTGTCAGAAAACAACTGCCAAAAAAAAAAAGGCTTTTAGTCACCCCTATAATTAGATGCTAGTTTCTGACGTTGGACTTTGAAATTAGGCATGTTGCTTACCACTAAAATTTCATTAGTTACTTCGAAGTATTTGGACGTAGATGCCAGCTCCTCATATTGGATCTAAGATCTCTTCACCAATTCTCTTCCACAATACATAATTACCTTTTTTTTTCCCTTGTATAAAAAGGACTTGGTGCACTAATTTTAGGCTAAGTAGGCCTCATTTGTAACGTATGAAAAAGCTCGATCACTTTTATTGAAACTGATATCAAATTTGATCCATCTCATCATGGCATTAATGCATAAATATGTATGCTTTAGTATATATATTCTCTCCGTTAATAACAAGCTTCTTAGATAAAAAACAGAGGAGTGTTCCTTAGAATAAATCTGGCCAAGAGCTACTCACCACTTAATCATGAGAATATCCCCGTCTAATTTCTACTTCGCACCGATTGGCTAAATAAACATATTTTTTATGGGTATCGCATGAAGCAAAGAATTTATCCTGAAAGAGTCGAAAGTTAGCATATCTTAATTAGTTATATTCAAAGGACCAAAATAACAGAGTCTTTAGTATTATTTTTATCCATTATTATCATTTATTCTTGCTAACCTCTCTATTTTATCCATTCTTTGCTACCCTACTACAAAGTTTGTAAATATGTCTATGTATATGTGGACAAAATAATGCATAAATAACCACTTCTAATTAAGTTATACATATATTCCCTTTAAAATATGCAATTAAAGAGCAACCAAATTGCTCGTTGAATTTAAATTTTAAGTTGATATGTCGGATCAAATTAGGGTCAATGACTAACGGCGTTAAGTTTTTTCACTCAATTGGTTAACTTTTCAAATGTTAATCACTCAATTGAAAATTTTGAAAACTTAATCACCTAATTGAAAAAATCTCAAAAACTTGATCACTTAATTGACTGTTATCCCAATATAATTAAGTGAAAATGATTATGCAATCAATGAACCCTTCAAAATGTTGAAATAATTAAGACAAGAATTAAATATAAAAGTTAAAAAAATCAATATATTAAACCTTAACTATCTTGATCTTGATCTCATTCTTCATTTGGAAAATTGCTCTTCATGTTGTTTGGATCCAAGATGTGTTCTTACAAATCTTCTATGTTCATATCTTTTAATTACATCAAAACAAAATAAACAATTAGTAGTGATGATGTTTTGTCACTAATAAGTATTTAAATGTGCGAAAGAGTCAATGTAAAAATGAAGTTTAGTAAACAAATCGGTAAATGAGAGTGTAGTTCAAGCATTTCTTTAAATAGTCAAATTCTATTCAAAATACAAATAGAAGTCAAAAACACATTAAGAAGAAGCAAAGGAAATTGAGAATTAAAAATGGGGTTTAGGGTTTGAAAATTGTTTTTGTTTAAAAAGGGGATTTTGAAAGATCGAATGACGTAGATTTATCCTTTGTAAGGTTTAATTGAAACAATAATGTTTTTCTTGATTGTCAATACAACCCTTACGTGTCTTTGTTTTAGTCACTTTAGATCTTCATTAACGACAATGGATGGAAACACTAGATTAGTCTAAGACACAAAGTTGTAAGATTGAAATAGGAAGTTTTTAAATTATAAGATTGAATTAAAAAATTGCTTTAAAATCTAGAACTAAGAATATGTATGATATTTTTTTAATATAGTTCAAATTTTAGTATAATTAAAAATCATAAGTATATAAAAAGAAAATAAAATTCTAATTACATGTGTTTTTCCAATTTCTAGAAAATGAATATCATTCTTACTTTTTAATTTTCAATCTAACTTTATGAACGTAATTCTTATTAACAATCAATTTACTTTCTAAAAATAATTAATCCTCCTCACTAAGAACTGTGATTCCTGATAGTGCAAATGTTAAAAAGGTTTTATATGGAAGCTCCTACAACATTCCTAGTGGTTTGAGGGTTGAATTATCTAGAATTGCTCCTCATTTCAATCCTGATTCTACAAGCAAAGACAAGATTATTTGGCTGAAAAACAACTTTGGATCTTTCGATAATAATATCATGTAGGGATGCATTGAGAACACATGGTTTAAAAGTTCTCTAGTACAGCTTGGTTTGGTTCAAACAAGATACTCTAATGATTGCTTTCATCACTTGGCTAACCGTAAATGAAAAGCTACCTACTGTAGATAAATGGCATAGAGCAACAAATGTATATCTTTCCTGCACACTTTGCAACCCAAAATATGAATCAATTGATCATCTATTCTTTTAGTGTCAATACACCAAATATATATGGGTTAATATGTTGAGGATGCTTAGCTTAGATTGTAGGGAAAATAACTAGTCTAGAATCATCACCTAGATCATTAGTTTAAGATATGTAAGTAAAACTGATTCTATCAAGCTTATAATCTCTTTTGAGATAGTTATTTACAACATTTGCAAAGATAAAAATCATAAAAATGTTCCCAAGGAGCTTAAGAACCAGTCAGCAACACCTTAGAGAAATTATCAATAGTAGATTCATGCAGATCACAGTATGTCAATTAGAGAATAATTTTGAAAATATGCTGTTAAGATAGGTAATATGGAGAAGATATAATACAAATAACTTAACAAAATTTTGGTTATGGTTGGAATTTAATTCAAGCTTATGATCAAGGGTTAGTTAGAAATCAATAAATAGTTATAGGTCCTCGCTGAATTGTCATGGGTGGAAGAAGCAAGTCAACCAATGCCCGTTTTGACCTTATGGGAGTATATTCTAGATCAATGTTAAGGCTAAAGCCTCCAAACTTATTGTAATTGAACCCCTCCTTTTGTCTATATTTCACTTCTCATACTTGTAACTCTCTTTTAGAAATCAATGTAATTTTATTTTTCTAAAAAAGATTACATTCAACTTTTTATCTTTATTTAAGGTTGAAAAATATTCTATTCCTAAACATAAGAGTATAGTTAAATTGTTTTTATAATTTTTTTCACTAAGGTTTATCAGTAATATTATTAAATATTCAAAGTATAGTGCCCTTAAATGTCTTCAATCGAATATAATACATGTTCAAACTACCTTCCTAGTGTATTACCTACTCTGTAAAGCTACCTTTAAACCACTTTTTATTTATTCTTCACCCTATTCTCAAAGTGTTTGAGAAATTGAATCGACTACAGTGGCTCAAGCGATAGCTCACTCAGATTAGAGATGAGGCAAATTGGTTGGTGAGAGGGATGTCAACTACCAAGAGTGGCTAAAATTAGGGAGTGGGAACAAACATCATCAAGGGGGAGTTGAAGTTGTTGAACTAACTCTGTTTCAAATTAGGCCGAGTTTTAGGTTGGTTACAGGTCAAACATCGGACCTAGTTTTGAAGACCGTATCATTTATATTTTTTTAAAAAATAATGGTTTAAATCAATAGAAAATTTGACATATCAGTCTATCGTTGACATTGGTTTACTTGAAAATAATTAAACCATAATAATAGTATCTTCATCTACAAATATAGCAAAAAAAAATCTAAAACATGTTTGGTATGGAGGGAAATTAGGTAGGTCTTGGAAGTTATTATTATTAATACAAGTAAATTATGTCAAGTATAACTTGAGACAATTTCCCTTTGTAAATGTAATATAAGTAATCATGTTTAAATTATTTTCATATGAGAAAAATATATTTAAAAAAACTTTATTCTTGTTAAAGCACATAGTCAATTTAAAAGATGTATTCCCTATGTTTGTGTTCTAAATATCCTTTCAGGTTTAACTATATGATTTTAAATTGGGCCAATGAATAACACCATTAAAATCAAACAATTTCTACCTCTCATACCATAAGGATTTATTCAAACTTATGTGCAACCTAATCTCTTATCATGAAATTTCTCATCAAACGGTAGAAGAGAATAAAAAATGTTACATGGCTGTCCTACTATAACACTTGGCCACCAAGCACTATTCTTAGTCACTAATTTACTTGGTCACCAAGAATTATTTTAAGCCATTAAATAAACTTGGCCAACAAGCCATATTTAGTGGTTAGATATCCCTTGGTGCCCAAGTTTTGTAGCCTATAAGTAAAGCCTTTTTCAATCCCATTACTCATCAAGTGAAAAAATCTAAGAAACTTTTATGAGAGAATTATCCTATTTTCTTTCCTTTTTATGAGAGTTTCTCTTCTCTTTTGTAATCTGTGAGTGCTAAACACATTGGTTGTATTTAGGTTTTGGCTTCTAAGTGATTATTCTCTCTTGTTATTACATAATTTTGATTATTAGTGGATTTTCTTCTCTCTTTCACCAGTGAATTTGGCTAATGTTGACCCACATATATTTATGTATTTTCTAATTATCTTATTTTGTTTACTTTATTTTGTTTGCCGCATTTATTTCTCCCAGATAAATATTTTGTTCCGCTACAATTTACAAATAACAAACTGGTATTAAAGCATTGCTAATATTTTTCTTTGGGATTTGTTATGGTGACATAAAAAATTTAATGTTGAGAAATTTGAGCGCAACATAAGTTTTGCTATATGGTAAGTCAAGATACAACAATTTGCATAAGGAACTATTAAGAAAGGATACGGTGTCATCTAAGTTGGATGAAGATAAGAAAGTAGAGATTGATGAGAAGGCCTTGCCTACCATTCATATATACTTGTCTAATGAAGTTATACTTGAAGTGATTAACCAAAAGACAACCAAGGACTTATGAGACAAGTTAGAGTCTCTATATATCATAAAGAACCTTACCACTAAATTGATTACCAAGCATTGGCGGAAGGTACTTCAATTAAGTCTTATATTCATGACTTCTCTTCCCATTCTTTTAGATTTGGAGAATATGGAGATTATGTATAAAGATGAAGATCAGGCTCTTATGTTGCTTCGTTCATTACTGCCATCATATAAGAACTTTAGAGAGCCATTAATCTACAATAATAAGTCTTTAAAGTTGTATGAGGTGAAAGCATCATTATATTATAAAGAGCTCTTTGAAAAGAAGCCATCTATAAGACATTTGGATAGTTTAGCAGAGGGTTTAATTATTAGAGGGAGGTCATCTATAAGGGAGTCAAGCAGTAGTGGTCGATCGAGATCAAAATAAAAGTCAAAGAATAATCATTTAACTTACAATTACTATAAGAAAAAGGGGCACATTGAATATGTGTTTCAACTTCAGAAAAAGATTAAGGAGAAAAGTTAGAAAGTTAAGAAGCCTGCCAAAGCTAGTGTTGTATAAGATGAGATAGAAGACAGTGATGTCTATTCTATGACTAAAATGGTACCAAATCAAAACATGGATGGATTTTGGGTTCTGCTTACTCATTCCATATTTTTCTTCATATAGATTGGTTTTCTCTTATATATCCGTAGATGAAGGATTTTTATTAATAGGCATTAATTATCCTTACAAGGTTTCTCGTGTTATTTCTGTTAAAATTAATCATGATGGAATGATCAAAACATTAATCAAGGTACGACATGTCCTTGATATGAAAAAGAATCTTACGTCTTTATCTACTTTAGATGAAAATGATTACAGATACTCTGGTGGAGGTGGAGTTTGGAAGGTTCTAAAGGGTGCTCTTGTTATGATGAAAGTTAATTTTATGTACTGCAAGGATCCACCGATATGGGATTAGCTGCAGTTTCTTCTATATCAAATTCAAATGTGACAAAATTATGGCACATGAGGTTATAACACATGAGTGAGAAGGGCTTGACTATGTTGAGCAAAAGGAGTCTTCTTAATGGCCAAAATACATCAAATTTAGAGTTATGTGAACATTATATTTTTGGCAAGCACAAAAGAGTCAGTTTTAGTACACGAGTTCACTAAACTAAATGTACTTTAGATTATATTCATTCAGATCTTTGGAGACCAACACGTACTCCTTCCAAAGGTAATGTTCGATCCATGCTTACCTTCATTGATGACTATTCTCATAAGATATAAATTTATTTTTTGAAATAGAAAAATGAGATTTTTTTTGTTTTTAAGCAATGAAAGGCTTTAGTAGAGAAACAAACAGGCAAGAACATAAAGCACCTCCATACTAATAATGGTCTAGAGTTTTGTGATAGTGAGTTTAATAAATTTTGAAAGAAGAGGGCATTGTGAAACATATCACAGTGAAAAAAAAACTCCATAAAAAAATGGTATAGCCGAACATATGAATAGAACTCTATTACATAAATTTCGATGTATGATATCTAATTTTGGTTTAGTACAAGACTTTTGGGCAACAACAATTTCTACAAGTTGTTATTTAGTAAATTGCCCTCTATCTACATTAATTGAATGTAAGACTCCAAAGGAGGTATGGTTTGGTAATCCTGTAAATTCTTCTAATTTACAGATGTTTGGTTGTCCTATTTATGTTCATGTTGATAATGGAAAGCTTGAACCTAGATAAAAAAAAAGGGTATATTTATTGGCTATCCACATGGTGTAAAAGGATATAAAATGGTGGCTTCTTAATCCAAAATCTCCTAAAGTTGTAATTAATAGGAATGTTATATTTGATGATTCTATTATACTTCACTCGAGAAATAAATCTATTGTTTCTCCTAACTCAGATATGCAAAAATCAAAGAAGTAGGTAGAGGTTAAGGTGGAGAGTTCACACGTAGATTCCAAACAATGCTTAATTCAGTTACCCACTTCCATATAAGTGGAAGAATTAGTAGAAGAGGAGGAGCATTCTATTGCAAGAAATAGATCGCCTAGAGAGAGAAAATGACATTAAGGTTCGTAGATTATGTTACTTTCACCTGTGTTATAGCATAAGAAACTAAAGGATTTGGTGATCCTTCTACATACTAAAAAACTGTCTCTTGTGATGATTATGCTAAGTAAATAATTGCTACACAAGAGGATGTGGAAGCTCTCCATAAGAATGGAACTTTGGATCTAGTGAAACCGCCTAAAGATAAGAAGAATATTGGTTGTAAATGAGTCTTTAATAAGAAAGATAGAATTCCAAGTGTTAAAGATGCTAGGTACAAGGCACGTTTGGTCACTAAAGGTTATTGTTAGGTATAAGGAATTGATTTTAATGATGTTTTCTCTCTTATTATTAAACATAGCTCTATTCATATCTCGTTTTCTCTAGTTGCTATGTATGGTTTAGAGTTAGAACAACTAAATGTTAAGACTACCTTTTTACATGGTAAGCTTGATAAGACAATTTGCATGCAACAAATTGCAAGGTTTTGAGATTGAGGGTTAGGAAGACCATGTTTACTTATTAAGGAAATCACTGTATAGTTTAAATAAGTATCCTCGACAATGGTATAAGTAGTTTGATTCATTTATGATTTGATTGGAAACAACTTTTCCATAAGCCAACATGATAATTTTGTGTATTTCAAAAATCTTGGTAATGACCCATTCATCTACTTGTTACTTTATGCTAATGATATACTTATTACTACCAAGGATATGTTTGAAATCAACAAGTTGAAAGAAAAGTTAAGTGGTTAATTTTAAATGAAAGATTTAGAAGCAACTAAGAAAATTCTTGGTATGAAAATTCAAAGAGACAGGACTGCAAGTAAAGTGTATCTAACTCAAAGGATTTTTCTTGATAATGTTTTGGAGTGATTTGGAATGAAGAACGCTAAGCCTGTAATTATTCCCCTTGCTGCTCATTTTAGGCTTTCAACAACTATACCACCATAATCTCATAAAGATGTTAAGTGTATGTCACATGTTTCTTACTCTAACACTATTGGTGATATTATGTATGTTATTATTTGCACCGGTCCAGACATTTCATATGCAGTCAGTGCAATTAATCGATTTATAACTAATCCAAGTAAAGAATAATGGCAAGCTGTGAAATGGTTTTTAAGATATTTAAAGGGTACTACTAATACTTGTTTGGAATTTGGTAGAAGTAAAGGAAAAGTGGTTAGTTATATTGATTATGCAGGTGATCTTGATATGATGACTAAGCCTCTTTTAGTAAACAAGTTTAAGCAATGCTTGGAGTTGATTTGCATCTATGATTATTGAAGATTGCCTTAAGGGGACTTTTGGAGAATACGGAGTGAAGGTTTTTTTAGTGGCAATTCAAGCTAAGGTAGAGACTACGTTGCTCTCCTACTACTATGCTTGGCTACCAAGTACTATTCTTAGTCACTAATTTACTTGATCACCATGAATTATTTTAGGCCATTAGATCATATTTGGCCAACAAGCATTATATTTAGCCGTTACATATCCTGTGGTACCCAAGTTTTGTAGCCTATAAATAAAGACTTTTTGAATCTTATTATTCATCAAATGAAAATTTTGAAGCCACTTTTATGAGAAAATTATCCTATTTTCTTTCCTTTTATGAATATTTCTTTTCTCTTTTATAATTTATAAGAGATAAATACATTGAATATTTTTGGGTTTTAGGTTCTAAATGATTATTCTCTCTTGTTATTACATTATTTTGATTGTTAGTGGATTTTCTTCTCTCTTTAGCTCATAAATTAGGCTAATGTCGAATTACATAAATTTTTGTGTTCTCTATTTTTGTATACTGTCTGTTTTATTTTATTTGCCGCATTTATTTTTCCTAGATAAATATTTTATTTCACTGTAATTTGCTCATAACACAAACAAACGAAATCATTTTAGGACAAGTCTCTTTATATTGACAGGAGTGCGTCCAATGAGACCTAGAGGCACATGCTTTTTTTTTTTAATACTACTTTCTCTCACACTGTTCCTAAGAAATTATGTTATTTGTAAAATATATCCCAGTTATTATAATCTGGTGCTTAATTTGTATTCAAGGTGCTCTTAATACTCCTCTCCCTGCGCCCCTTTGCTTCGATTTTGAGGTTGATAAGACGAGTGTATACATACATGGGTCTAACAGGTTAGTGAGCACTCAAAGAAACACTAACAGATTAATTATATTGTTTGTCCCCTGATCATAGTGCCAACTCCTTTTTTCTTGCTAAAGATTCTGACATTTTGTTGCTATATTGCCACTTGCAAGGGTCCAGTTTCATTTTGAATTTGTTTTTCCAAATCTAATTACAGCAATAAAATCTGACATGAATAGCGTAATTCGAGTGAAAATTATGATAATATCATGAAACACACTCATCTTGTAAACAGAAATGTGGTCTATTTCAATCAGCACAAACTGTGATCGAAGATTTTTGTCCACTCTGCACAAGACCCCTCGTTTTCTTCTATCTATAATGTTGAAGCACACTAGCAAAATCGAAACTTGATTAACAAAATTAAACCTTCTTGGGAGGGTCATGTGAACAAAGAGGATCATAATACTGATATACCAAAGCAGCCGGATTTCATGCATTAAATCCCAATTACCAGTCAAAATAGAATTTACAACATTCCGCGTACTTATTTTTGGAAGCTAAAAAGATCAGATCTATATAACGCATGATGTGCAAGCTTCAGTTTTGCCTACAACAAATTGCGTCCTAGCCTATATGTCTAAGATCTATCCCTACCACCACAACCAGCGGAAGCACGATTTCTGGAGAAAGTGGACTCGGGTCCAATGAATTCCTTACACGTGTCAGGATAACCACCCTATTTATCTTCCCATCTGTAGGACGCGAGCGAGCTGGGTGGGGTTGACAATGCCATCTAGGTGGGCCCCGTCTGTTTTCAACAAACTTGATACCTCC
>JAOXYD010098811.1:0-11787 GCA_028565735.1 Pinacopodium congolense | reverse complement strand
TTTTTATTACTTAAATATTCACTTTTTCAATTTATTATTGTTTAATTTTCAATATAACGATATTGATAATATATTTTGACATAGAATGAGAAATTTAACACAAAAATAGGAATGAATTCAAATGAAACAACATAAAAAAATATAACAACATTCATTCATATCATTTATACACTTGAAAGCTTTCCAAACCTTTCCTAAACTTATTCAGCCATATCAAAAACATTTTTCACACTTAAAATTATTTCAAACACATCTTAAATTAACTTCAAACAAGCTTTAAAGCACATTGATACATTGAGATGATTTATTTAAAAATAATTAACACAATTTTCTCTTACTATGAAACTTGATACTTGTATGCTATTCGAAATCAATTCTCAATATGCAAGTGCCGTCAACAAATTCAACTAAAATTTAAAACTTTGTCCAAACTTTTAAATTTAAATACTTATGTAAATATAACATGCAAAAATGAGCCTTTCCGATTATTAGTAAAGATCAAGCAAGCTTACAATAAAAATACAACTCTTAGACCTATACATTCTTCTTCTCCATGATTTTGAACTACATTCTTGACTTGATCTTCATTCTTGATCTTTATTTCAATGCTTGCTTTGATTTTCTTCACTTAAAACACCAACATTGGACTCTAATTTAAGTCGTACACTATTTAGATTAGCCTATCTTATAATTGCATCAAAACTATTAGTAATAAAAATATTTTATCTTCATACAAATCAATGATTAGAATCTCCCTTAGATCAACAATCACTCTCTCTTTTTGATGATGACAAACATTTGATATTAAGAACATAAAAATTACAAAATACACATATTTAAAACATTTCATATATGATGCTCATACATCATGAAATGTTGTCACTCTCTCATTTTTACTAAAAAATCATATCTTTCCTTAATATCACACAATATTTTTCCCCTTTTTAACATCGTCAAAAAGTCATAAAAGTCGAAAAATTATCGATTTTAATAAAAGAGTTAAAATGCCAATTGAAAAGAAATACTTATTTCAAAAACTTTATTACCAATTTGTAAAAAATACTTCACCTTAATCCATGCATTAAAACAAATTATACTCCCTTAAATATATGTAATTATGCATTATGGGATAATATAGTATGAAAAAGGGATTAAAAATCACAAAATGCTTCACAAAGTATATTTTTTTTGCATCTTCATGCACCACAAATATAAATTATGCAACCTTTGTATTAAAATCACATATTTTTCATCACAAAATCATATTATACAATTTTATGCTTAAAAAATACATATGCAGTCTTACTATGCCTATTATGTAAGCATGTTTCACATTATACATTTTATGAATAAAAAACACATACTTTGCATTAAAAACATATAATTGATCCATTAAGCAGTAAAGATGCAAACATAAATAAAATTATAAAAAAATTATTTTTTCCATATATAAAATATCTAATATCACGTAAACTTCAAAAATCATGCAAAGATAGTTGAGATGTGTCAAAAGGTGTACTCCCTTTAAATTTATTTAACTCAAAACATTTAATCATATAAAGGAAAAATTCACATGTCAAAAGTTTTAAAAATTGCATATTTCAAAAATGATACCATTTGCCAAAATAATACGAATTTCAAAAATATAAATTTCAAACTCATGTAATGTATCAATTTGAAAAATCATTTAAAGACTCTAATACCAATTGTAAACATAACCTAAAAGATACCATTTTTGAAAAAGATACCAATTGATATCAATTGAAAATGTAACAAAAAGATGCTAATTGAAAAAGATACCATTTATTAAAAATACCAATCGTAAATTACACCAATTGTAAATGACATTTTTTTAAGCATATGCAACATAAATTTTCAAATCATACAACAATTTTAGAGCAATGCACCAAATTTAAAAATGTAAAAGGTCTTCCCTTAAGCACATGAAATATATATTTCTACCTAAAACATATATGCCATGGTCAACATTCGTAAATCAAGCCTAAACATCCAAAAATTATGATAAGCTATATATTATCAAATAAGAACATAAAAGTACCTCTTGATACCAAATTCTTTACTCTTTACTTGATTCAGCAATATTGCTTGGTTAGCGTATGTGAGAGTTTTTGCTAATCTTTTCCATTTTCTATAGAAAAAAAAGTAGGAGATACCACTTCCTTTTAATTCTTAACTTGACATCAATTTTATATCAATATATGTTAACCTATATAAAAAAAAGGAAGAACTAATGGATTATAAGTTCCTACATTAATTTAGATCCTTGGAGTTAGCCATAACACTTTTCTTAACCCACATCCTCAACGGTTGTTTGATAAAACAATCTTTTTCTATATGGCCAATATTGCTACAAAAATAACAAACTATAGAAACATCATAAAAATGAGAATGTGTCTTCACATTATCATACCTAAATGCATTTCTCCTATTAAAGTAACCTCTCTGAGGATTGTACTCATTTATATGAGAGATATGAGAATGCATAATATCATTATGATTAAAATGTGACCTAAATACATTTCTAACTCCACCATTTCTATATGTCCTTCCTTAGTGTAAATGAGTCTTAGGATGTGATTGAAATATGCCTATAACTTTATGAACATATATAGCTAAAGAGTGAGAATGTGTTGAATCTCTTTGCCTAACGAGAGTCTAAAATGCATCATTATGAGTTGGGGGTACATTTATAAAGAAAATTTACCTATTTTTATAACTTTTGTTCTTGACTTATATATGAATGCATGATGATTTTTCCCAATTCTTGGCCTAGATATGGATGCAAAATTTTCTAATGAGAGATTAGGAGTAATTTCATCTTCTAATTTTTTGCCTTTATGAAAATTGTTTTTGTATCCATAGAAGCACTCCTTTGAGTGTATCCTAAACCCTGGCTATCATTGGAAGTATTTTGGGCTCTAAGCATACAATCTTATTTCTCTTTTCCTTTTGTTAATTTTGATAAAGATTTTTTTAAGTAATTGATCTCTTTTTTCAATGCCTCATTTTTACACATCAAATTATGCTCATCATACTTGGTAACTTCCACACTCATAAATTCTACCATGTCATACAATTTACTTTTCAACCTATCAATTTATAAAATGCATGTATTCTTAGATTCTAATATTTCATGCATCTTATTTTTCAATTTTTCATTTGCCTTCATCATCTTATATTTTTTCTAGCATGCAATCATTCAAATTCTATGATGTCTCTCTATGCTTCAAAGAAAGTTTTTTCCTTTTCAAATTTACAACCTTAAGGAATTTAACTAACTCTTCATATAACATTTCATCACCATCATTCTCATCATAATATTGTGAGTTAAAAGGTATCTCATTGTCTTCATTTTGAGACTTTGATGGAGATAGTGGCTTATTCTCCTTTGCCGTCAAGCATAAATGAACTTGCCTATCTTCTATGGCTCCATTCTTTACCTCTTTAACTTTACATTCACCTACATAGATTTGTTCGAACCTAGATCAATCATTATTAACTGAAACACAAATATAACTTTTATCAATTATGCTCCTATCTAATGTGTAAAAAATATGCATAGTTTTTTTATTTAAAGAAACATCTTTTATATCATTTATGAAAGCATAAAAAGCATTTTCAGTAATTTCCCACAAATCTAAATCTTGGCCTATAAGGAAAACTTCATTCTAAATCTTTGTTCTAAGAACTCATTTCCATTAAAGTAAGGGGGCTTATGCACATCTAACCTCTCTTGACTTTAAAAATCATTAGAAAGTGTCATATTAAATCTTTTCTCACAATTTCGTTAAAAATTTAAATTAAAAGTGAAACATATGCTCTGGTACAAATTGCAAATCATATGACACCCAATAATGAGGGTGGTGAATTGAGGTTTTGTTTGGTTTCTGATTCTCATTTTTATTTTCTATTTTTATTTTTCTTAATATAGAAACCCAAAAAAGTTCATAAACTAAAAAAAAAACACATATATACAATATAAAAACCAAAAGAAACAGCATAAAAAAAACACACAAAGCCAATAAAAACACACAAAAACATAAATAAAAAATAGAAATGGAAAGTTACACCAAATAAGCCTTGAGTGTTTTAAATTTTTTTCTTATAAACCAACAGCTTAACTTACCTAAATCAATTCAAAATTTATGCAATTTTTAAACAAATATTCAACCTATATGTTATGCCAATGTTTATACTAAATTAAACAAATTCAAGTAATTATAAATCCAACTTAATCAGCAAATAATTAAAAGACTTAACAAAAAGAAGGATACACAAGGATTTTTAGAGGTTTGTCTGACTCATTTAGCTTAGTCCTCTCTTAATACTCTTGATATTGGATTTTTCACTATAAAAAATCTTCTTTAGGGTGAAGAGTAACCTTTACAAATTCGTTCCACAAAGGGGATAAAGAGCAATCCTAAAATCTTACTTAAGGGTGAAGAGTAACTCAATAATAATTTCCTTTCAAATTGTTCAAGAGGATCCCAATATAATTCTTCCTTTCCTATGAGTAAAGAGTAACCTTCAATTAAAATAAAAAATCAGCAAATTTTTTTCTCACAATCAAGCCCCATAATAAATCTCCAAATTCAAGCTATTAAATCTCAACTAAATGATACAAAATCAATATATTATCTTGATAAAAAAATACAACAAGGGGCTCAAAATGAAATTATTGCACAACCAACATTCAACACACTCTTTAATGTTTATTTAACAACATTCATAATATAAATCAATCCCAATCTCATTCAATGATCAAAAACAACTTAAATCTTCTTTATAGAAAGTGAAGAAAAACCTTTCAGCAATCTTTTCTAAGGTCAAGAAGAGCTTATAACATAATAAAAACACCACAAAATCAAAATACACTATGGAAACTTAAAATACATCTTTTAATCATGTTTAATCTAAAGATCAATAAGCAAACATTTCTTATGCTTTCAAAAAAGAAATATATGATCAATGAAACTCTTGAAAGCTTAAACAAACTAAAAATGATGAATTTTAAGAACAAAAATTGGATTTAAACCTTAAAGAATAAAGATGAAAGATGAAGAACTAAAAACTTGACAACTTTGATTTATAGACTTTGTAATTCTACAAATTTAATAAAATTTCATAAATATTGAAACAAATTGTAGAGAAACATTATTGATAGAGTTAATAAGCCAATAGAGTCATTGAGTATGATTAATAGTCGTAAGAAACGCAAAAATCGGTTGAAAACCAAAAGTTCAAAACTAACTATTATATTGTCAAGACATTACCTTGGGTTTCCACAACCATTAATGAGATCGTTAAGAAATTTAAGCAACCCATGTTAATGCCATTTATAGAACTATAATGGCAAATTTCATGACTATAATGGCCCCATAACAACCAACGTTAATAACCACTATTGAGACACTGAAAAACAATTGAAAACTTGACAAAAAACATTTCCAAACACTATCAAATCTTTTTCCGAACATCAAATGTAGCTCTAGCTGAGTTTAAAAGATTTTCAAGATGATTTTGGATACCAAGATTTATCAATTGAGATCAAATATAAAAATATGTCTTAGTTTATGACAATTAAAACTCATTTAGAAACTTTACTTTCAAAACCAATTCTAAAAACTTCATAAGCATACAAAACTTCCCATAAACACTTTTAAAAAATTTATTTCACTTAAAAAATAATTTTAAAAGATTTAATTCACTTCTAAAATTATTTTAAACACTAATGTGTTTCAATTAAACCAAAGTGCTACATATGCCTTAGTTATGAAACTTTTTACACTTGAAAACGTTTAAAAGTTTCCAGAAATTTTAAAAGCTCACCTAAAATTTTTCAGCCATCTTAAAAACATTTTTTACACTCAAAATTGAATCAAACACATCTTTAATTAACTGAAGACAAGCTTTAATGCACATTGATGCGTTAAGAGGATTCCTTTAAAAATAGTTCACACAATTTCTTCTTGATTATGAAACTTAATACCTATATGTCATTCTAAATCAATTCCTAGTATGAAATTTTTATAAGCAAATTCAACAAAATTGTAAAATTTTGTCTAAAATTCTAATGCAAATATGACATGAAAAGTGTTCCCTTTCAAGCATTAGTAAAGAGTAAGCAAGTTTACAACAAAAATACAAATTTTAAACCTATCCATTCTTATTCTCCATGATTTAAACTTCATTCTATTGGAATCTCCCTTGGTTCAATAAATGGAGAGAGAGAGAGAGAGAGAGAGAGAGAAACTAGAGTCTTATATCTTTTAAGGAATTGATTAGGCAGCTCGAATTTTATGACCCCTCATGGCTCAGGCTCCCTATTTAGCATAAATGTAATGAAAAATATTGTAGTAGTAAAGTTATTTGTTTAAGGATGCAAAAGTAAATGTGTAGTTTTTTTTCTTTATATCTTTTGCCTTTCATTTTACTTTGTTTCCTTCTCCCTTGAGCCAATGGACCTTATTTAAGATTTGTCTCAAAACCTATTCATGAGTTGTAAATACACATGTCAATTAAACGTTGTATAAGCATCTAACGTTAGGCAATGCTTACATCTATCCTTCATATGATTTGGCATAAAGTATTTGAGTAATCAAATGTTTGAAAGAATGAGTATTATTGATGATTATATTATTGATCCCTTCTTAAAAGTGTGGGTTGCAATTTGGTTAATTTTCTTATTGTAAATTATGTGTTTTGTTTAATTTGGTTGGACTAAAAATATTAGTTGGTATAGATGGTGAATTTTGAAAGTGTAAATTATCGATAGTATTCAATATGGATTTATGTCATTAACGATATTCCACATTAGTGTTTATATTGATTAACATAAAGTTACATAAGGGTATTGTATCTTATTCTCTTTTAGGTTTTATAAAGTTCGATTATTAACTTGAGGAGATGATGCGGTTCTCAAACTCACAAAGAAAGCCAACCTCATTGCCCATCTCCGCTCTTAAATCTATTCCCTCCATGCCATCCTCTCTGACATCGACAACAAACTCATTCGCTCTGACATAAAAACTGTGCAATTGGAGGTGTTTAGTAAGACAATCATGCAATCACTTCAAAAAGAAGATAAAAATTCTATAAATTTTATTTAACATTTTTTTGTTTTAAGGTAATTGATCGAGTGATTTTGAACTAAAAGGTAAATGGGTTTTGTAACAGGCAAGAGCTTTACCTATTATTTCCAAGCCAATACATATTGGTATATTTATGTTATATTCTTAATTATGGTTGTTTCCTTAACTTACTAAAGCTTTCTTTTACTTATTCAGTGAATGTAGAGCTTGTTTCAATGTCATGGTGTAGAGAGTTTGTTAGTGGTTACAAAAATATTGAAAATTTACCAACTATTGCATTTTGATTTTTTATTTGTCATTTTTGTTCAAAGTGATGAATTCAGTGATTTATATTTGGTGTTCTATTGGAAATAGAAGCATGTCTAATCAAACAATTAAAAGAATGCAAAATATTAGGTGAATATATGATTGAATGTTTTCAATGCTAAGCTACATAAGTTGAATATGCTGGAGGAAGTGTATTATTTGCATAAGTTTTGTGCTTCATCTTCCAAATGACTGGTTCTTCATCATTTTATATAATTTATTTTAGATGATCCATTGCCACCTTCAAGAACATATTCAATCCAAAGACAATTCTCTAAAATTAGAAACTCATTAGTTAAAGATTATGAAACCAATAATATATAACAAATTTTGTTTTTGTATGTTTCTTAGCTTTTATATTTTTTATTAGGTAGCTTATGGAGAGTTTGGTATTTATAGATAAAATGTCATGGGAAAAAGACATTATACATTTCTTGTTAAGAGTTTTATCGAAGAGGGGAAAAAGAGAATAAAGTGAAATTAGGATAGGAAAAGAAAATTTTAAAACACCTACTCATATTTACTATTATGGTAGCTCACGATTTAACACACCACAAAATTCGCTTTCAACATCCTTGATAAGAAAACCTAAATTTACACCTCCTAAATTCCGTCCAATGTTATCAACTTTAGTGCTTCCAACAAGACTTATAATGCAATGTCCCTAAGATAGCATTAAATGTCATTTTCCATGTCTAAAGGCTTGCTCAATGAAAAATCCTCTCTGCTATCTTCTTTGCCTCCATCATAACATAGTTTAATTTCAAGCTCTGATATAGGATGACATAGTAGTTAGTTTGACAATGTTAATTTAATTCCTTTAGCTGCTTAAATGTTGTTAGGTTTGGCAAAACTATACGAAATAATTTAGCTACATTTGGTTATTGTTTCAATTCTTTGGTGCTTATTTTCCTTTAATAGAAGGAAGTCTGATTGATAAGTGTGAAATTTCACTAGGGATTTTAAGATAGATGACCAGTGATCAGTATTTTCCCAAAGTATAGGTCTTCATAGCCAATATTTCTTTGGTTGAAGTAATATATTGGAATTTGACATGATACTGTCTTAGGAACTTGACTTGTAAAGCACATGAGGCAGATGGATTAATAAAGATAACCCTTGATGTGGGAATGATTATTGTTTCATTGTTATTTTAATAAAGCAATGTAAACATATCACTTTAGTGCCTTGATTTTTGATGAGGGAAAAACTTTACTGAAGCATTGAAATTGCTAAGTTGATGATATTAGTTTGCTTTAGTTGTTACAATGGCATTGTTTTTTAGTTTGTGTAAGGAAGAACTCGAGTGCCAAAAGAATTCTTTTGGAAATAATGAATTAATAAATGTTAGATTCATTGCCATAGGAGTGTGTGGTTTTAGCCTAAATGAAATTGTCAAACCCTAGTCTTCAAATCATATGTCACCAAACATCAATGCTCTTAGTGTTTCGATTTGGTAAATTATGTTTTTTTAATATTATTTAGATATATAAAGACTTAAAACAAAGATTGGTAGAAGGGCCATACAATAGTGAAGCATCACTTCATTGGAGCCATCATCCACAACTGCTTAAGTAAGAAAAAAAAATGAGCATGGTTAGTGTGGTAGTGTTGGGAATAGTAGCTTAACTAAAAACAAATAGAAGCTTGCTTAATTTTTCATGAGCAGACTAGTTTAGGGAGTGAGAATAAGAAGGGTTGTGGGATATGGTTCATTTCATTAATTTTGTTACAAGATCACCTTTTTACTTCAATTTTTTTCGTGTGTGTAGATTTAAAATGCATGTCATATTGTGAAACATGGAAAATGTAATGTTAATTGAAAGGTAAATTGTTTTTACACTATAGAAATTTTAGTTTAAAATGTTTCATTTGAATATGATGATTGGTATAAGACAATATTGTTACAAGCATCAGTAATGGAATGGGAAATGAGTTTAAGGAATTATGGTTGTTCTCCTATATAATTGTGGTATTTATATTCATTCCATAAGGATGAGGAAAATTTTATTTATAAAGTAGAAAGATGTCATATTCATTGTCAGCTTATGTCATGACTTCTTAGAGATCCTGATGACAAAGAAAAAAGGAAATGGAAAATAGGCAAATAATAGCAGCATAAAATGATTTGTTCATATTGCATATCAAAATGTCATAGAGTTTGTTGAGTAATTGTTGTCTTGAAGATATTCTAACACCAAGATATTTTATTTAATGTTCTTTCTTCCTGGATAGCTTTACTTAACAAAAAAGATGTGGCATTGATTATTATTAACCATCCAATATTATATGTGAACTTTGTAAATTAGTTAATGTTTAGTTTAGATAATTGTCAAATTTTTATTATTAAATGTTTGTAATCAAAGAGTTATATGGTAGTGGAAGGAACAGTTGAATAAGGTGGGCTAAATGTGCTAACAGTGCATTTCAAATCAAATTTAATAGGGAATGAATTAACCCGATTTTGTTTTTAAATTGTAAAGAGGGTAATTGAAAAATATAACCAAATATGAAGAGGTATTCTTACATTGTTACAGTTGTGAACTTGTATGGAGACATTTAATTTGTGCAGACTTATGATATTGTAAAATGTAAGACATGGAAACCATAAATGTTAGAGAGGTGATTCAAAATTAAATAACAAACATGGGATCCAGTTTCTTAAGTTTAGGCATTGTTTAGTTGGGTTTTTGTTTTTGATTTTCATTTCTTATTTTTATAAACACAGAAACTGAAAAAAAAGTTCATAAACCTAAAAAAAACACACTAATATAGTACAGAAACAAAAAAACAACATAGAAACTAAAAAAACACATAAAAATTAATATAAAAATACAAAATCACAACAAAAACCACAACCAACAACCCAACTAAACATACCATTAATGAACAAAATGTTATAGCTTTAGGGGTCTCATATATTTTGAATGTATTAGTGAAGTTCTAGGTTGGAAAAGGGACATATATTTGCACATTTGCCTACCCATTTGCTAGAAATATTAAATCAAAAAAATTTAGGCTCATCTTGTATAAAAAAAAGCCATGAAATCCATTTCCAACATCAATGGGTATGTATTGTATATATTATAAACATCAGTGGGCATTTACATCTTTATTAATCTTCAATAGTATATTTAAGAATACTAAGGTAATGCTCAAATTTAAATAGATCAATTTAGGATTAATTTTTGACCTATAAATGTATAGACATTCGATCAAACAATAATCATTATGGAGCATTTCAATGATGACATTGAAACAAACTTATAAATACGGAGTGGTCAAAATCTTGCAAAGTTATGGATGCACATGGACATAAAAGGATTTAAGAGTTGACGAAATTGATTCATCAATAAATTCAGACATGAGATGTAAATGATCCAAGAAGTCATAAAATTTTTTAATGCACATTTACTAATATTTTATGGATGTGTTTAGTTGGTGAAAATAAATAGTATTAGCATAACTTGAATATATAGTGGAATGATTCATAAAACTACCTTTGCAAATTAATTCATTATAACTCCTATAATAGACTCATTGTTAATCCATGCATAAATTTAGAAATTGAATAAAGAATGTACTTCTTTATTCATGATTCTATCTATTAACGTAGGATTTATAATAATATGTCACATTCCCATTTTAGCTCTATCAGTTAAGTTTTTTTGCTTCATTGGAAGGGGAAGAGGCAATTTTTCTTATTCTAAAATCCTAAGCAATTGACAACACATGTTGATATAGGGGGTTACGAATTTATTTGAATGGTCAAAACTGGTAAGTAAAATGCAAATTATCAGGTGGGTTAATTACTTTGGCTATTGGTAAAGTACTTGAAAAGAACACGTACCATGACCTCATGTCCACGTAACCACAAACTACCATAGAATTCTAATGCACATTACATATACACCATGTTATCATGCATGTGAAATATTAGTGAAAATGTATAAAGGGATCGAATAATGCAATTTCTATCAATACATGTGTGAATGTGTATTGAAATAGGCCAATGTATTGGTTAAAATTGAAAAAATGTTAAGGAATTTTAATAGATTTATATATGTTGGACATAATAATAACTAAAAAATTAGTTTGTCATAATTAATGTGGCAATAGATATTGAACTTATATGTTTGGCTATTAAGGCAACTTGGGTTCATAACAGATTATGTAGCTTGACCATGGCATTGAGTAGATATTGGAAAATTGATCTGTTGAGCCAAGGGTTGGTTCCACCTTTGTTTTAATGATGAAAAAGTATTTCTACTAATATTCTTATAGAGTTTGCCGTGTTTGTTTAGTATTTGGAGTGTATGTGATGAATAAGTAATTAAGTTGGTAATTCAGTAAAATTTGTATGACTTAT
>JAOXYD010098781.1:0-11788 GCA_028565735.1 Pinacopodium congolense | reverse complement strand
ATTGTTGATTTGTTCTACAAGGAGATAGCATGTCTGCATAGTTTTCCTATAGCAATTATGAGTGACGTAAATGTTAATTTCTTAAGTCATTTTTGATGCACTTGTAAAGTAAATTAGGTACTAGGCTATTATTTTCTATATTGCACATCCTCGAGTTGATGGCAAAATTGAGGTAGTCAATCGGACACCTACTATTGCATGTTATAATTCAAAAGAACTTGAATTCATGGTAAATGTGCTTACCACATGTTGAGTTGCATATAATAGGGCAATGCACTCTATTATGTCTTATTCTTCTTTTAAGATTGTGTATGGTTTTAATCCTTTGACTCCTTTATATATTTTTCCTTTTCCTAATAATGCACATGCTAATTTGGATGGAAAGAGAAAAGTAGTTCTTTCCATATGTTGGAGAAAATCAATGACAATGCCTACCAGCTCTATTTACCAAGTGATTATGGCAATGTTACTGTTGCCTTTAATTATACTAACTTATCTTTATTTGATGAAGGTGATTTGAGGATGAATCCTTTCAAGAAGGGAGGGAATGGTGTAGATCAACTTGCATCAACACTCACTAATCTAATACAAGCATTGGAGGTCCTATAACTAGAGGAAGAGCTAAACATGTTAAGGAGGCTTGGCTCTTCCTCTTGTCATAGGACCTCCAATGAAAAATAGTGTTGGATCCCAATATAGAAGGATGATTGGCATACATATTAAATTTATTGAAGCCAATATGCATATTTACCTTTTGAAAAGGCTAAAATGATGAGCTTAGATGGATTTTTTTTTAACTTTTCCATCATTAATTGTTATTAATTGTCAAGTTATTTTTGGAAGGAATATAAATTTAATTCTAATTTATATCTATTAATTAAGGCAATCCTTCTTAGTCAAGTCTTTCTTATTTAGTTAAGGTAATTACCTGTATTAAAGGAGTCATCATTATCTTTAACAAAATTGGAGTGTTTTCTCTATTATGAGAACTTTCTTTTAGTTCTTTAATTATGAATTAATTATGATATTTTCAATTTTGGCCCAATGGTTGGGATCGGGATGATTAGGATAGATTATAGGGTTTTTTCCTATTAATTTAAGTGTACTTTTACCATGTTCATATCTTTTTTAAATAGAAAACAAAAAATAGATACAAGAACCTGGGATGACCAAAAGTCCAATAGTCAACACCAATGAAGGCAAAGGCAAAAAGGCAAAAAAAAAAAAAAAGAAGGAAAAGACAACCATATATCTATAGGGGGTACCTCAACAAGAGTAGCATAGCAAAAAGAAAAAAAACAAGAAAAAGAGACCAAAGGTAGAGCCAATATTATAGCTTGTTTGAAGTAAAAGGATTTTTTGAAAGCTTAAATGGATTTCCAAATCTTTTGAATGTTGCAAGGGGCTCAAAAACCAATGAGTTGCTCTGAACTTCCTGCTACAACTTACAATGCTTACCCTTCTTAATAGATCTTTCTCTTTGGGTTTTGTATATATCCTTATGACATTTTCTTTGAGCTTTAGTGGTTACCATCTTACATTTCTTCATTTTTAGATTGATAGCTGGACTGGGGTCCACGTTTCGAGATGTTTGGTGGAGTGTTGAGGTTGGGTTGCCTACTTCCTCCCCAGATTTGTAGTGATTATGATTCTTTTGAAGAGAAGTCTAACCAAACATCTTAACATAATGGGAATGTTGATGATGAACACTTGGAAATTTGGATGTAGGATTTTCTAGTTGTTAAGAAATTTGTTCTTCTGATTCCCCCGAATTAAGAATTTAAAGAGGTTTACTTCTGGTGGGCTAGGGATTTCTCTTAGTAGATTTCCTCCTACAATAAATTCTCTATAGCAGGGCTTCATGCATTTTTGATGGGGATAGTAGTTCTTCGTCTCCTCTTAGATCATAAGTAGAACCTGCAAAACAAATAAACATTAGCATATTATAGGTTTTAGTTGGATTAGATTATGGGAATTTTAAAGTTGGCAACTTAAGGGAGATAAAGATCTCTCGCACTAATTGAATCATAGATGTGTACATGATCTTGGCACTTGTTTGCTTATTCTTAAAAATTTTGTCATTCCTCGCCTTCAACACCATATAGATGGCAATTGAGAGAGCAATTTTTAATAAAGTTTCTTACCAGTGGCCCGTTAGAGATAAAGGGAGTAAAGGACTAAATAAGATGGCAAAGATTCATAATAGTCTTCCAAACCTTATGGGCACACTCACAGTTGAAAAATAGAAGGTTTTATTTCTGCCCTCCCACTTATGGCTATCAACTCTCATTAGTTAGGGAAGATACGAAATGTTTATTTTCTTGAGTTTTATGAGTTCATGAGAGTTAGTATGGGCCCAATTCCAGTTATTGTTTTGAATGATACGTGCAACTTTGCAATTTTCACTAAGGCCAGAATTATAGATGATCCTATAAGGGAATGTTTTATTAAGGATGCCCACAGGATACCAAGGGTCGATCCATTGGACTACTTTTTTCTCCATTCCCAAATTTAAGTCTAAATTTCTATATGAAGATATCCCTAGTTTTAAAGATTTTTTTCAGCTGCAAGAATCACTCAAATCTACTTTATCTGACCAAAAGCTTTTCCTTATGAGGATTACATTGTCATGGACCCATTGGACCCATAGAGCTTGTTCATCTATGAAGAGGATCCAAATTTTTTTGCCATGAGAACCCTATTCAGGGTTTCAAAAGTTTAATGCCCAACCCCTTTTAGAATTGGGTGTACAACATCCTCCCACTATACTTTAGAGTGATGACATTGATTAGAGGACCCAGACTAGAGGAAGTTTCTTACTTTCCTATCAACCTCCTTAATAAAACTAGCAAGAAGAAGGAATAAGGAAGACCAATACATATGGAATGAATTTAGGACATAAGAAAAGGATATTGGTTGTCTAAGAAGATATTTTGTTCTCAATCTTGATTAGGAGAGGGGTACAATCTACCTTGGTTAATTTAGAAGTTATAATAGGGAGGCCTAGTTATTTTATAGGGAGGGAGCATATAGAGCAATTTGAAAGTTTGGGGATTAGAGTGGTGAGATAGGTAGAAGAGGAAGCTACAAAAGCTTGACTTTTGAGGAAGTTAAGGGACAACTAAGAAAAGGACTAGAATGTGGTTATAGCTTGGAAAAGGGTATGAATAAAGGTGGAGTCATCCCTACAAAACAAGAGAAGGTCATTTACAAAGAAAAGGGGGCTTAGCTTAAGATCTCTATATTTCTAGTGATAACAAAAATTAGAGTTCATTGACATATTATAATGAATAATTTAGGTTGTGGCTTCCATAAAAATGATGAACAAGTCAGGAGATAATGGATCTCCTTGTATGAGGCCACATCTTGTTTTAAAGAAAGGGCTTGGTTCACCATTGACAAGTATAGCTACCGAGGGATTAGAAATGCTCTTTAGAAGTTTCCCTTATTTTAAGAAATCTTGGACAACCTTCATTAGGTCTTCCACCAAGATATCCCAAATATATCTGAAGAACTGCCCATTAAGCCCAAAAGGAGCATGAGCTTTTGAGGGGTTAAAATTAAAGATGACTTGTTGAATTTCAAAAGCTGAGAATGGGGTGGTAAGGAGTTATGCTGCCAGCTAGGGTAGTTTGCATTTGATAAACCTTCTTGAAATTTTAAGGTTAGGAAAGTGAGATCTGTTTATTCCCATGGTATCTTTAAATAAGTTAAAGAAAAGGGGGTTGAGAACTTTAGGTTCAATGATAGTGGACCAATTTAGGCCAACTAGAGATGAGATGGTGTTTCTATTCCATCTCAAGAGGAGAGAATTATGGAAAAACTTAGTATTTTGTCTCCTTCTTTAAACTAGTTGATTCTAGATTTTTGTTTATAGAAGGATTCTTGTTAGGGTAAAGCAAAGAGATGGGCTTTCATAGCCAAAGATTCAACACCTTTAAAGGCTCAAGGGGGTAGAGTTGAGAGAGGTTTGAATACCACCAAATTTTCCCTAGTTTCTTGACCCGTGTCACTATTCATTCTCTTGATGGTTGTTTAAAAATTTTAAGTTATTACACAATCATGTACATGGAAAGATAGGGGAAAGCCAAACTACTTAAATGGTGGGTAAAAAAGATTGGTGCACAGGGTTAAAAATTTGAAAATTTTGAAAGGGGAAGCTATTTTATGCAGAATAGCGAAGGATAGAGTAATAAGCCTATAATATAAGATAATGGGGGCAACAAAGTGGACTAAGTGTTTTAGTTAAGAAGGTAGGCAATTCTTGCTTATTTTTCATGTTATGAAAGAACCCAATGAAACGAAGATCACTCTCGCAAGAATAAAGACACTCCTTAAAGTGAAAAATACCTTTAGAGTAAGACAAAGTAGGATTGGTGGATTCAGAGGGGTTAAGGATGCAATTAAAATCTCCTAGTAAAACCCAAGGGGACTAGGCCTTTGAAAATGCGATTTAAGGTCCTACTAAAGGGATGAATGACATAGGAATTGTGCCATAATCACAAGCTATGAGGAATTTCAGTGAAGGGGCATGGATTGATAAGTTGAAGTGTAAAAGCTGATTAGAAGGGTGAAGCAGTTAGCAAGAGATAATATCACGGTTCTAAAAAAATATAATTATAGCATTTTTAGTGAAATCTAGATTATGGACAAAAGAGGTAGGAAAGGAGAGGGTAATAGAAAGGCCTTGGAACTTTTTTGGGCAGTTGATGCCCTGAATATTCCAAAAGATAAATTTCATATAAGGAGCGCTAGGAGGGAGGAGAGCTTGTTTTTACCTTTACTCTTTTTCGCTAGTTCTTTTCTTTATTCTTTCTAATTTAATAAAGACCTTAGAGTCAATATGACTTTTAGACTCATCAATATAATATAATTTCAAATAATGGGATAGAAAATTACTAGTAGTTTTCGAGTGATCTGTAGAAGAAGGCCCTATATTAACCTTCAAGTTCTTAGCTAGTAATTGAATTGGGGATAGACCATCCGTGCCACTGTTAGCTGTAATTTCTATTGGATTGAGTTCTTGAGCCTGCTAATCTAGGCTAGAGTCTTTTGAAAATAGAGAAGTTTTACTTACATTTTTTGCAAGGTGTTGGGAGCTCTCCATATTAATATGTAAAAGTGGGTGTTAAGGGGGATCTGAATATGTTTCTTATCTAGCTTTAGATAATGACTAAACTTTCTTTCTAAGTCATTGTTCTAGCCTAGTTGCACAACTTTCAAAAGGAGAAGGAGCCTGGGATGTTTCCACATGTTCCATAATAGAAAGAGATCGCTTAAGGGTATCCAAGTTTATTGGGGAGGAGCATTGCTTTCTTTTGGTTAGGGGATTGACATAAGTTCCTTAAAGGAAATTGTCTTAAAAGATCCAAGCTATAGGACACCACTGGCCTCTACTTGGTTGGGGTTTTTGGAATGGTCGCCAGTCATAAATGATGGGGATCATCTCCTAAGCTTTGTTCATAGTAGCATCATATACAGCAAGCTAAAAGGGGTCAAGGAGTTGACAAGTGATATCTACCTCCACACATATATAGGTGTAGTGACTAGACATGGATGCAGTGGTAAAGTCCAAACAAATCGATTTGCCAACAATACTTGTTACCTAACTAAAGCCCTTCAATTACCAATATTCTAGACGGATCTTGTGGAAACACATCCAAATTATTGCAAAAGTCATTTAGTCTCCATACTCAATAACACCCGTTGACCACTATAGAAGGAATAGTAGTCTTCCAAGGTATGCCATTGCCCCTGGTCAAGAACCAATTCTAACCTTGCCATAGAAGAAACTTTGATTAAAATCTAGTCATCACTTATAATAAGGGTCTCTTAAAGGCCAAAGTCCTTCTAAAGAGTCAAAACTACCCTTTCGACCACCAGGAAAGCCAAATGTTTTTCTAGAAAGAAGCCAAATAGACAAATTTTGAACCACTCCAATCCTCTCTCTGTAATCTCAAGAGGATGATCCACTCTAATCAAGTTACCTTCAATGATAAGAGGGATAAAGAGGAGGCCATCCTTATCTAATATTTAGACACCTTCCCCTATAACGAATTTTTAGGAACTAGAGTTAGGGGCTACAAAAGGCAAAGCCCATGCTGGAGATTTTTTAGAGGCCTATAGAGAATTCGACTAAGGCCCTAAAGAAAAAAATGTAACTGTTGGCCTCGAAGAGGCAAGAGGAGGCCTTAAAGGGACGTGATTAGGGAAAAGATGAGGAAGAGATGGACTAGCTACCGATGACCTAGGAGGAGGGTTTGAGGGAAGGGATGGTGGAGATAGTTAGAAGTTGGTGGGAAGGGTGGTCGACATGGTAGAGAATATAGGGGTTTTGAAGTTGAAGCTAGGAGGGGGAAGTGAGGATGACTTCTAGAGGGGAGAGTAGGACTTCACCATAGGCTCGAGAGGGAGGGCAAGGGGTTTAGAAGGAGGAGGACTATTGGAAATAATGTCCTAGGCCATAGGTAACCCAACAAGAAATAGCTAATTGGGCAGAGAGGGCTCACCACACAACCTGTGAACCAGGTGCTAGTAGCCTAAGGGAGAGAGGAGGAGTACAAACTGAGGTGGAAGACAAATCTAGGAAATGAGGGTAGGAGGAGAGAGTGGAAGAAGGTTGGAGAGGGGAAGCTTCGAGAGACAAGATAATGACTTCAATCCTAAAACAACTGTCCAGTTTGGGAACCCAATCACTCTCCCAAAAAGGTCCCTAAACAACTTTTGGCAATAGTTAAGTCATGTGGAGCTAGAACTATGTAGTTTTCCTAACCTCACCAATTGTTTGTAAAGGATTTGTAATAGATAAAAATAAATGGTCTTTTAATCTTGGAGCTCTCTAGTTTTTTATAGAATGAACTATAATGTAAGTATTCACTGCCTTGCTCCTATTTTTGTACGAAGGTGGCTTATATCTAATATCTTTTGGCTAGGTTTTATTTTGGTTATGTGGTTAACTTAACTTCCTATGTATAAGTTAGTTCTTTTTATAATATGATAGCTTCTAACCTTTTTCACTTGTATAAAACTATTTTTTCTTATATGTACCATACATTTCAATTAATAAAAACATATTCTATATTCAATGCCACATTCATAAGTTGATTATTGATAGAAGAAGTTGTACTAACGTAGCTAGCATTACTATGTCAAAAACTACAATTTGAACCCAGAGGTTTACAAGAATATATCGGTCAGACCCTAGAGTTTGATAACGTTTAGAGCAAACCCTATCATTTTCGAATCCTAACATTTCATAAATGTTCAAAAATAACCATAACGTTTCTTAAATGTTTAAATCAAACCCTGGCCTTGATTTCTGTTAACCTCTCTATTAAATGACACGTCAATGTGACAAGTGTCACATTGTGATTGGTCAGTTGTTTATGGGCTCCACTTTCATTTAAATGTAAAGATGACGTGGTACTATGGGTGTTTATTCCTTTTTTAATAACATGTTGCCATGTGTCAACCACTGGTCTACCTTACGAAGTGATATCATTTGGGCAACTAGATTTTCATTCTACCGATTCTCAAAATGGCACCAATTCTATTATTAACTAATGCTCATAATAATGCCCTTCCAATTATCAGTAGATACGCTAAAAATAAATGGCATCACTTCCTTGAGACTAATGTATTGAGCGAATGATGTCGTTTAAATTTTCTTCTTCGAACAAGCGGTGACTCTTCTCTTGCTCTTTACCCCGTGTTCTCCTTTAAGCATCAAAGGCATCTATGTGGTCCATTACTGTTGTTACTGCCTGTCCCTGCTACTACTACTTTCCCCTCCCTTACTTGTCATCAACCTGGCCATTTGTGTAAGTTAATTAAAAATTTTGAATTACTAAATGGTATTGAAAACTCTATAAGTTTTTTCGTTTTTGCGAGGCATTTTAAGTGCTTGGGTAGCCATATGGTGTGTGGATTGGGTAGCCATATGTTTGACAAAAGACCCACACCTAAGCTCCATAACTTTGCTTATATTTGACTGTAATTTCAATTTGAGTTTGGACATCAGATTATTTTGAGTTGTTGAGGTTTTCTATCATAAATTTTTACTTCTATAATTGTGGAAGGATGCTTTCTTATTTTCCACTGTATTGTTATATAATGTCTATTTTGGTCAATAGCCTAATGAATTGTATTATTACTAATTTATAGACAAATTTGTTACTTGCAGATGTACTGTGCTTGAAGTGCCTATCTAGGCAACCCAGATTATAAAAGAAAAAAACTCTTTAAAATAGATCTAGTATTCGTTCATCAGAAGTAGGAGAAAATTAATGTTGCCCAATCGTTCAGCTAGTTTCCTTTATTATTATGGAAAAACTGATTCATGACAAATTTCCATTGGTGACATTTCAATATGAATCTTTTTCATGATGAATTGAGCACCTTCTTACAATGGAGCTTTCATTAAGCTTTTTTGTCATGATGAAATTGAACACCTTCTTGAAATGAAGCTTCCATTTTTTTTAGTTGTATAAGGATATTGTCTTTTTTTGTGTGATTGAGATATATATAGTCGTCAACATAATTTAATTTTGTTGCCCATAATTTTTAGAGCAAAATAGCTTTGAAGCTTATACAAATTATGTGTAGTATTGATAACTTTATAAGTGTTCACTAAATACAAAGAAAAAGTTTAATGTGAAAATTTCTTTTTTTATATAAACATTTAAGTATAGTAGTTGCTTTCCATAAGAATATGCATGAAATCAATAGTTGCTTTTCACTGTGTTTTGTTTTTAGTGAACATGAAATCGGTTGAAATAAAATAAGTGTCTAAATCTAATCCAAAACATGTATTAGACGTGTACCAGTTAAGACAAGTTTTGGTTTTTGTTTTGAAGGAGATTTCTTAGGTGGAGGTGATAATGGAGGTTTTAGTTTTGTTTTTCAAATTGTTATAAATGGTGATTGATGTGGATATTACTATTGTTCTTGCCTTTTTTCTTGCATAGAGAAGCTAAATCTATTTTGCATCAATTACTTGCCTCTTTTAGTGATGTAGCAATGCTAAGGTTTGTGTCTCCTCTCTCTTGACTTGTGGACGCTTTGCTTTCTTACTAATTTCCTTCCCCTTTTTGTGAGCTCCTATCCTTTGGCCTACGAACATCCTCATCCTTCAAACCCCCTCATTTTTGTTTGTTAAGCGGTGTGTCTTATCTGCTCAACCTCCTCCCTACCTTATTGTTCTCCCCTACCCCTTTCTCTTCTATAACAGAAAACGGTACTCTATCAACTCCTGCCCTAACCTCTTTAGCTCCTAACCTTGCTTTGCCTTCTCTTCTTTGTCCTTCTTCCATTGCCCCTGCTAGCTCTTAAGCTCATCTCAGACAGGTAGTCTAGAAATCCTCTTGTTGTCCTCTTGGTCAATGGCCGTCTCCATAAGAAGCCCCTAAATTACCTATCCCTGGTATAGGCATTTTTGCAGATTCTTTCACTCTCAAGTCTTGGAAAGAAGTTATGAGCAATGATATTGGCTCTTTGAAGGAGATAAAATCCACATTGAGCCCCCTTTGGAAGTGGCTAAGAGAAGCTTTGACACCTTAAAAGTGTTTGATTGGATTCTTTCTAGGAAAAGGCTTGCTTTTCTAGTTGTTCAAATAGCTATTGCGAAGCTTTGGCAAACCTTCAGTGTCAAGAAACCCTAATAACTAGAGACGAACAATTTCAGTTAAAGTTCTCCTCAAAATATGGCCTTGAGTTAGGGCTGGAGCAAGGCCCTTGGTACATTTTTGTGCGGCCCCTTTTTCTTCATAGATGGCAAAGAGGGCTCAGTAAAGAATATCTCTGTTGCTCTTATTTAGGTAAGGTTTCACAAAACCCCTCCTCAGTATTGGATAGCTAATTGCATAAGCTAACTTGCCAGTGCAATAGGGACACCCATTAGTATGGATGCTACTACTTCCAAGATGTAGCGCACTCATTATGCAAGATGTTGTGTGGAGGTAGATATTTTGAAACCCGTTCTTAAGTCTTGTGAAATGGTAGTTTATGATGCTAAGGGATAGAAATAGTGGGTGAAAATCCCCATTTCCTATTATTGGAAGCCTCAAACTCCCACCAACGCTAGAAGAGGATGGTGAAAAATAAAGAAGAAATTTCTCTTAGGTTCTTATGAAGAACTCATGGCAAGCCAGCCTTATGACTTCTAACAAGGTTTACCCCTTAAGGACTTGTCCCAAAGATGTTGAATAGGCTAGTGCCAAGTTGGTTAGACAAATCTGTTGCCTGACCAAGAAATGCACACTTTAGTGGTTTCCTTTCTTCCCAAGCTTTTAACCCATCTCCATTTCAGCCTTTGACATCTCATGATCTGGTCTCCCAAGAGGTCCAAGAGATAAACAAAGGTGAAAACTGTTGTTAGTTTTCATTTTGATCTTGTAGGACCTGATGCTAACATATCTCCTAAGAAACTTGAAACCTTCAATAGCACCTGAGACATTCCAAGCAGCCTCTGAACCATCTCTTTTAAAGGATCATTTAGGTTCTATTGGAACAGTTGATAAGCTACTTCCCCTACAACCTAAATCTTATAAATGAAAAGAGTAAGTTATAGTGGTAGCCTGCTCCAAAGTTGATTATGATGTTACCCTTCATAAGAGCACTCTAGAAATGCTGGTAATTCCCTCTTTCTCTCATTAATTCTAATGAGGATGATTTTGATAACCCGGTTGATTCTAAAGTCCTTATATCTATATGGAACGGGGGAAGAAATGGCCTAGGAAAAAATTGAGGGGTAGGAAAAATAAACTCCTTGCCTTACCAAATATTCTATGTGTAACACCCCATTACCATCAACATATACTCGAATAGGATATTCAAGAATATACCTTATGAGAATGGCATGTTAGAGCAATCATAATCATTATTATGGCATCATAGATCATAAGTAATCTACATTTCTCATTTCATTTCAAAAAAACATGTAGTCTACAAAAGCATTATATCTCATCATCCACATGTATTTTCAAAACCAAGACATCTAAATGTTTACTGTTATAACATGTACTATATGAAAAAAGAAACTAAACAAACATATTCTATCTAAGCTTCACAGGTATTAGCTAACTAGACCTTTGAGCCATTCTTCAGTCTAACAGTGACAGATTAACAGATTTCCTTAGAAACTAAGTCTCATCAATACCTGAAAAGTAACATTTGTAATTTTGATGAGTTTTGCAAACTCAGTGAGTAAACCATCATCGATGTGCTCACTCGAGTCAAAACACAATATCACAAGAATGCAACCAAATTCTCAAACATATCAAATTATTAACCTCAATCATTCATCTCATCAACATGTATACAAATATTGTATTTCACTATATCAATATACTTCAGTACTATGTCACAATCATGCACATGTACATAAACATAACATAAAAGTTTAATAGCTCAGTTTCATCATTCTTTGAAATGAATCATATGATACATGTAAGATATATACACAATTCACATGATACTCTACTTTCCTTTTTATTTTTTTTTTTGACTGAGCTCCTAATTTAACTATCTTATATCCATTGTGGATACAAGCTCATTTTAGATATTTTCCCGTACCCATTGTGGATATTGGGCTTATTAATTGTTAAGCTTGTGACTCTTTATATGCACATCTCTTAGCTTTTAACTCTTTTCAATTTGGTCATTCTAGTCACAACACCTTTATTTGATCATGTATATCAATGTAATGAAAATGCATCAAGTCACACATATTATGCTATCACAAATTGTCTTTCAATGTGCACGATCATATAGCACATTCATTAGATCTTAG
>JAOXYD010098760.1:0-11788 GCA_028565735.1 Pinacopodium congolense | reverse complement strand
TATTAAAAAAATTTAGTAAGGGTAATTTTGTAAGATAAGAATGTACCTCTTAAGTTTGTGGAATTCATTTGCAAATCCCAACTATTTTGATGGGATTTGGATTAGTTATGTTGAATTCCATGGAATTTAATTCTCAGAATTGAAATGAATAGTTTTTTGTGTTCCAAACACAAAAATTTGGAATTGCAAATGAATAGTTGAGTTGTGATTTTTTTGTTATTAGTTGTTTTATGCTTTGTCAGAAATTAAGGGAATATTTAGTTTGGTTGTGATTTTTTGTTATAATTTTTGTATTTTTATATTGATTATTATGTTTTTTTAATTTTTTAACTGTATTAGTGCGTTTTCTTTATCGATTTTAATATTTGAAAAAATAGGAAACCAAAACTAAAAACTAAAACCCAACTAAATAATGTCTAAGTTGCCTTAAGAAGAAATTTGGCACTGTATGGAATCTTGGGCAGAAAGGCATTTGTATTACAGGAAATGTAAAGGTTGTGGACTATATGAGTGGTAGCTGGGTTTCCTTTACAAGAGGCATGGTAATTTGTCACTGTACCAAGTGAGAGCCTGAAGCACTTCCTATTTGCGGTCCTCCATTTTAATGAACCATGTTCCAATCTCAAAAAATAAACTCCACTAAGATTAAAATTGTCTAAAAGGTGCCTTGGTGAATAACTAATGTAATGTGAACGTGACGGAGTTTCACAGTAAAAACATTGCATGTTAATGGTGGACACTAAAAGGCATCAATACAACAAAGATAAATAAGAGTTGAGAAAAAAGAAGGTGACTATAGATAGGGAAAAAAAGAAAACCACGGTGAGGTGTTACTTATCAGTGCTGTTAAGGCCCTTATGACTCCTTGTTGCTTCACTTCTTCCATTGTACTACTTTAGTTTCTCAATTTTGATATAAAATAGAAAAAAAAACATAATTGTTTGGTGAAATAAGAATCTCTACGGAGAAACAATGCCAACATTACATGCTCTACAAGTTGAGGAATCGATAAACAAAGTTTAAATTCAGATATAAGGATTATTATTTTATTCCATAAAGCATCAAAGCGTTTGTAGTCCAACGGTTAGGATCATTGCCTTCCAAGCAATAGATCCGGGTTCGACTCCCGGCAAACGTATAGTGATTTTTTGAATCCTTTTTCATAGAAAAAGACGTTCAAGGATGACCAATATAACCAGTTTTTGTTCTATTATTTTCATCTAATATCTTGAGAATAAAAAGATTAGAGGACGTGCATGCACTTTGATACGATTATATATATAATCAATGTTTAATATTTTTTGTTCAAGGGAAATGAAAAAAGAAAAACAAAAAGAAAGAAAGACACCAAGCAACCTGAAGGGGATTGGACACGCTGAAATTTGAACCTGAGCATTTGGAGTGAAGAGTATGGACGTACTTTTTTTAACAGAAGACTCGTCGCGTTGAGGTTTAGGAACAATCCCATCAAATTACTCTCTTCCTCTAAATTACAAGTGAATGCCATCCTTATTAGACCTCCTCCAACACTCCGTTATATCTCTGATTATCTTAATCTATTCTTTTCTCCAAGCTTAATGTCTAATTCCCTTGTACATCGCTACCCTTAGCATTTTGGAAATTTTCAATTATAATTCAACATAAAATCATACTTTGGGATATTTTCTATAGCTAGTTATTCATTAATCTTTGACTATTGATGGGATTAGGAACAACTGGAGCAGGTGGAGTTTTTTTTTTTTGGGTTGTCTTTTTTTGGTAAATATGACGACACCCTTACCCATTTGGTCTTTAAGATGGTGGGTGTAGTGCAAAAAATGTCACCAAACTCCAGTTCTTGGTTAGAATAGTGATTCTCCAATTCCACATCAATTATGTTTACTGGTTAGATTAATTCATATTTGTATGTTAATTGAGAATGGACGTGTGATACCAGGTTAGACTCTCTAGTTTTTGGTTATAAAGTTTAAACATTAGACTCAAAGTTAATCTTTTCCTGAGTGGAATGGGACAATACTAATTGAGGAAAATAATTGAAATTTACAATTCTTCTAAAGGCAAATTATAAAAAAAAATCTTGAATTTTTATAAAATTTACAATTGTTATTGAAAGAAACAAATTTGATAATTAATTACATAAATTGTTTCAAATCTAGTTACACTGTTAAACTCAGTAACGTGTCATGCACATCAATCAAATTGAATGTCGCATGTGCGACACTTGTCACGTACAATTAAATAATAAAATATTTTTAAAATTTGTTTTCATTATATTATTCATCATATGATATCGTTTGAGAATTGAGAAAACTTAATCTTTATCGCCTCCCCCCCCCCCCCCACTTTTATCGCGAGTCTTCTCCTCACCTACTTAACAGAGTATAGTAAAGCGCGTAGCTAGCTCGTGCACACACACACACACACACACATAAGCCAAAAACAACAATTGAGGAGCTGAAGCTCCTTCTCCCTTATAGTAGCCATCGCCCAATTGAGGATGGAGGAGTCGAAGTAGTCATAAGAGAACTGCCAGAAGATAGCATAGGTTAAGCTCTAATGGGCTCCTTCAATAAGGGTTTGGAGGTGTTGCTAGAGCATTTCTTGGTTGAAGAGTAGACGTGGAAGTAGTGCCTAAGGGACAAAAGGTTTATTGGGTTTAACTGTAGAAGGGCGAAAGTGGAGGCAGATGATTGAGGAGGTGGCCAGAGGGCAGAGAGATCAGAGTTCATGAAGGCCTCCATCATGGAGGCATTCTCATCATTCTAAAGGTTCATGGTCATTGATGAACTATAGTTGGTCATTCCATACAATTAAAAAGCGGTCCTTAGAAAGAGAAAGTGGTGGGTAAGGTGGAGATAAGGGTGTAATACAATGATAATTTAGGATGCATTTGATCTAATTAAAGCAAAAACAATATAAATATAATATGATAAAAACATAATTTTCTTTTAAAATTTTTATTATCTAATTTTACGTGACATGTGTCGCACACGTGGCATTTAGTTTGGCTGATATGAAGGACACATCTTTGGATTTAATGATATTACTAACTACAGGCTAGATTTGAAACAATTTCAAAGTTGTTGTAATTAATTGTCAAAATTATTGCTTTCGACTATAATTGTAAATTTCGTAAAGTTTCATGGTTTTTTTTAATAATTTGCCCTTCTTTTAAATTTAGTATCAATTATTTTTTCTTTATCAGTTTTTAGGGGAGTTTTAGAGAATATTAATTCTTTTCCTTTTTATTTTATTTTTTTTGAAACATTTATAGTTAATTATTTGATGTTTCTTTTTTTTTTTATCTAAAACAAAATATATCATGTATAATTTCAATGCACTATATTGCTATTAATTTTGTATAAAAGAATTGAATGAATATCAAATAAATTTTTTGTATGTCAAAACTAACAAAACTTCAAAATTTCATATTTTTAAAGATAATTTTAATAAAAATAAGACAAATTTGATTTTCTTCAAACAACTATAATACTTGAATGAATTTTGATGTTATAGAAAATTAAGATATTTGTATTTAACTTGGAAAAATGAAAAAAAATAAAACTTATTGGTAATATGCTTTTACAATTAAATAAATAGTCATTAAATATCCAAAAATCACCTATTAATTAAAACGATAGAAAACTATAATAAATTTAAATCATTATAATAAATTTAAATCAAATATTTAACGTTTTATATTAGATTTATTGCTCGTCCTTTTTATGTTACTTTAAATATATATATATATATATATATATATGACACACTAATAACATAATTCACATTTAAAAACTCATTAATACTTGCTAAATGAAGTGGGATTTTAACTCATATTTCTTATGATAATATAACATTGCTATTAATGAATTTACCTATGGTAATATTTGTAATTATATTGTAATGAAAATGGTAATCTATGAAAGGTCAAATTTAATCAAATGACAAACTGAGAAAATGAGCAAATTACATCAATTAAGTAATCAAAAGATTAGAAAATGAGTAAAGTGGGGTCCATATGGAACATAAGAAATCTTTAAGGAAATTCAAATGAAGAACTAAGAGTAAAGAGGTAAGAAACACATCAAGATTTAGGAGATCATTGTAATTTTAAACACATCAAGATTAAGGAGATCATTATAATCCTTCCTAAAAAATTACCTTGATCATTTAAATGAATTAAGGGTTTATCATTACATGATCATTTTTATATAGGACATATTGCATAAATTCTTTCATAATCAAAAGGATTTTTTTTATCTTCAAAGAAAAACTTTTAATCTTTAAACAAACTTTTGGAAACTTTTTAGATAGTTATTAATCAAGTTTTTATAAAAGGGATGTATTTAATCTTTAAGAGTCTTAATAGTTGAAATTTTCAACTTGGCTTCTATAAGAGTTCAACTAACCTAAAGTTTTGAATCAGTTAACAAGATAAAGGAAAAAAAAAGTTACATAATAGCTGTGATCTATTAGTTTAAGGGACAAGCTAGTCAAATAGACATAAGCTAGTTAAATATGGGTATCTAGCTACCCAAATAAGCCTAAATCTGTTTAAAGACTGTTTAAATTTGCTTTGAATATTAATAGAGTATAATTGAGTTATTGGAATAACTTTTAGCATGCAAGAGATTTAAATAAGATCTTTGAAAGGTAGAGAGTGCATGTGTGTATGGCATAACATATATTGACCTTTATTCTATAGTGTAACCAAAAAAGAGAAAATTTCAATTGTATGGTTATGTAATTATTGTAATTAGAAAAATCACTTGAAGTACACTTTATAAGGTTTATTCTTAACCTTAAAAAATAATTTCAAAGGGATTCTTTTCATCTATGGCAAAGAAAATGTTATATGGAGGGTTTCTCTTAACCTATTAAAGGATGAAGATAGTTAAATTTTAAGTGAAGTTTAGACCCTAGATGTAAGCTAAGGGTTATTTGGCCAAATCACTATAAATTAACTTTATCTCTTCCCTACTCTTTTCATTGTGTTTGTTATACATTTTTTTCTATAAATTTGTTGTAACCATTCATTAGAATGGACAATCCATTTACTAGTTTACAAATAAGACAAAAAGTTAATTCACATAGTTTACTTCTCCTCTCATATGCCATCTAGGGACCAAAAATTGGTAATGGAGGGGGTCTTACGCATAGATTTTTAGAAGATTTTGAATAAATTTCATTATAACATAATTTGGTTTAATTTTTTTTTACCAAAAGAGCAAATATATGGGTATACCTCATTTCTTTAAAGTTAATAATTATATAAATTGAAAAACTAACATAAATACTTTCTTTTATCCAAAAAGGGTGACCTTTAAGAGAATTATGAAAATTGTTAACCATGTTCTAGTGAAAAAAAGTAGTTTTAGATATACTAGAGACCAAGGAACCAAAGGACAAAAGTGAGCTAGGTGATTATGGAAAGAATTATTGCATGTAAAATAATGCATATTTAATTTATACTCTTGATATAAATGAATTCAATAAGGTGTTTATATATGAAACTGTCCATGATATGTGGCATATAATTAAAATCACACATGAGGACATTATTCAAGTAAAAGGAAGCAAATTAAGGTTATAAATGAATAAATGTGAGTTATTTCATATGAGTAAACATTTCGAATTGTTTACTTATTTCATTCATATTGCCAATGTTCTCAAAGCAGTTCATAAGTCGTAATAATTTTAAATTGGTGAGAAATATCGATCTTTACCAAAGATTTGGGAGCAAATTGACAACCTGCAACAGACAAAAGATTTGAGAACCTTGTCATTGTAAGAGCTAATTTAATTACTCCTCACTTATATGATGCAAATAAAAAATTGAATAAAAAGGTTGTGGTGCAACAAGAAGAGTTTTGGTTTTCATAGTCTCTAAGGATGGAAAAATTGATGAGGAGACCTCATTAAGTGAGAGTGTTAAGTATGAAATAGAGTAACAAAAAATTTAAGAAGTTCTTAAAGAAGAAGAGGGATAAAAAGTTGAAGAAGAAGAACGAAGCACTTAAAGACAATGGAATGAAACTACTAGTTTAAAGAGTGAGAAATAAAAAAATATGGTGGAAACTATGTGCTTTATGATCGTTAATGATAAGGTACAATTTTTCTCATATTATTGTGATGATAATGACGACTGTGAGTTAATTGGGGGTTATGAGCTTAAAAAAGAAGAAATTACCTTTTAAGGATAAAGAAAATTTAAAGCTTTTATATGCATGCATGATTGATAATGAGAAATTAAAAAATGTTATGCATGAAGATTCTAAGAGTTTGATTATTGTCAATAATAATGAACATGAATTATTGTATGGAAATAAGGCATTAAAGAATGAAATGAATGACCTTTAAAAGTTCTTGTCTAGATTTAATATAGGTAGTGAAAATTTTAATAGCATGGATGGATCCTAAAAGAACTATAATTATAGGCAAGGAATTGGTTTTATTTATAAAAGTGCTCCAATCAATGCTAACAACTTTTTTTAAGGGGTAAGCATTTTAAATGATGAAACTATGCCTAAATCATCATATGAGCATTTAGCATCCAATTTTTTATATGAAAACTATTATACCATCCATCATCTTTAAGTCCCAAGTAAAAGTAAAATTTCATGCGCTCATATGTGGTTGATATTCTAGATGTCCATACAAGGAAAGAATAAAAATAATTTTCATCAAAATCATATAAAAATTATGCATTTTTCTTATTTATTATAAGCCTATTTGCACCAAAATAACATATTATATGCTAAACCAACCATTAGGCCTTATTATTAAATAAGAAAAGCTTTTTATCTATTGTATATCTAAAACAGAGCTCTAAATTATCATGGCATCCAAGGAAGACTTAGAAATACACACACACACACACACACACACATACACACACACACACACACACACACACACACACACATAACACATTCTTATAGGTCACACTCATATGATTCATATACTACCAATCATCTTATATGAGATGTCACTTTTATGGTGACTATAGACATGTACAAAAACTGTTCTTTAAAATAATTCTTGTTAAGTAACCCAAGAAAGACATAGGTTAAAAAACAATTAAGGACTAACCGCTAATGAACTAAGTTTATATAGGTGCATAAAACATATTGATCTTTTACATTTTAGATCAATATCAAGTGACATTAAATGAATACCAACAATTGATGTTACCTCCATCGATATCAAATGAGAAAAAAATAATAGTATCTCCAATAATTTATTTCAAAATAAAAATTATCCAGAGTTCTCACATGAACCAAGGGAATTAGTGTCAATAGATTAATTGATAAACCAAATGAGGAAGGAAAGTAGATAACTATTACTAGTATATAAAAAAGTAAACACTTGCTTTCATTTTTTTTTAAAGCAAAATCCAAATAAATTAATGAATAAGTAAAGTCTACTCTAAAGGAGCTACAAGGTAAGTAATAAATAACAAAACTAAAAATAAACTATAAACTTGATTAAGCCACTACAATAAAACATTAAGGTAGAATAGGATTTTGCATAATTTATTAATCTCAAGCAATCAATTCCTAAAAGAATGGCCTTCTTTATCTTCGGCTTAGATTTGCTAAAGTTTAGTATAGACTCCATCTGACTACTAGCCAAAAATTGACATTTGCTAAAATATAAATTAATAGCTTGGTAGTATATGATATTGCACAACCTGTTAAACTTTAAAATTTTCTTATTGATGGGTGGCCTTTCTTGTCTTCTTCTTGGATCTACTGAAGTTTAGCCTAAACTCCATTAGTCTTTAAACCAATATGAGGGAGTAAAGAATTCCACTTTGACCATCAAGTTTTCTCTAATCTAATTCATAGAATTCAAGAAAAAAGTGCCACTTGGTTGGCTTAGATTTTTAAAAATTCTAAAATTAATTTCCTTCCATATAAAGTGCATGTAGCATCCAACACACAATTTTAAACAATACATGATCATATTATCTAAAATGGTGTATAAAGATAGCTTAAGAGATGATGTCTTGCCATCTGTTTAGATTACAAGTTAGGTTATACATATTAGAATACCATTCCAGAGTGGAGATGTGAAAGAACATTGAAAGAAGAGGTGATTGATCAACTTACTAGCTTGGTTACATAGCTTATAAGAGAAATTGCCATTGTGAAAGATATTGATTTAGTCCAGAGTACTTCGTCTTTTAAAGATAACTAGCCACAGTATGAGTGAAGCTATGGGCATATTCTGGTCAAACCAAACTAGTTTGTACTGTGAGAATTGGAGTAGATCATCCAGGAATAAGGAGTAAGAGGATTTATTAGAGAATTTTCTAAATGGAAGTTCCATCCAAATTACTTTATCCTATTGGTCTTGTCTAGGAAGTAGGATGGAAAATGTATGATCAGTAAGGAAGAATTCCTACAATTGTATACCCAAATATTATCCTTGATAAGTATCTTGACCTTAGCATCAACTGGAAAGAGGTTTCTTAGGTTAAGGACCTTTGTCATACAACAAGAGGACCCTTATCCGTCCATTTATTGAATTAAAGACTAGTTATTTCTCTACTGCTTATAATGTTCTTAAAAACCTATTGAATAGTTGATTTAAGAAGCATCAGCTATAGCATGGTCCAGGATGTGTCATACCCACCAATTCTTCCCTTTAAGGGAGTGAACATGTTGCCATTGAATCCAAAGAGATTTCTTATCATTTAGGATTCTCTACATCCTTTTTACCATAGCAATTTTGTTATAGATTTGTAGGGAGATGACACCCAACACTTCAAGTTTATTTAATAAAAACATATAAGCCTATTTCACTTTTACATGTCCCTGCTTCATAACATCACCTAACCATAAAAAATTACTAAGAATTTTATTTATATACTTGAGTATCCTCTTAGGTAAGGACATGCGTGAACTCTAACGTAAGGCAAGATTAGAGAGGACTAAGATTATGAGTTATATTTGTCCTTTATAAGAGAGGGTTCTACTTCTCCAATTGTCAATCATGTTCCTTACATTCTCAATTATCCTAGAACATTCTTAGTATAAGGGCTTCCTAATCAAGATAAGGGCTCCCAAGTACCGAAGATGAAATAGACCAACTTGAAGGCATGTTGTTGTTGAGATCATTGAAGTTAACTCTCCTACACTAGTAGAGGCATAAATACATCTTTTTTTATGTATTAAAGTAAAGATTTGATAGGCAATTGTACTCATGTATTGAATCCATCATTGAATTCAAGGAATTTTCATTGGATTTACTAAAAAGGACAAGATCATAAAAAATTTCATATGAAATAGTTTCATTTCTCTACATTTGGAATGATAACCACGTCTATCAGTTAAGAATATGTGGTGCTGTGCTGATATAGAAAATATTTCAAGGCATAAAGTGAAAAAGGAGAGTGATATAAAGTCTTATTTTCTAATAGCTCTATTTCCTTAAAAGAATTTTATAGGATTAACATTCACCAACATACTAAAGGAGGTAGTATACATAAATTGATGTATCCAAGATGTGAATTATTCAAGAAATACAAAGGCAACCATGGCATCAATGATAAAGCTTCATTATATTGAATAATTGACTTATAAAAGTCCACCTTGATTGTAAAGTATTTCTTGGAGATGTTCCTATGATAGTCCTTAAATAAATCTTGGGCTATTAAGATGTTATCGCCAATGCTCCTACCTTTTATAAAAGCACCTGAAGATTCATCCACTAACAACTCGAGAATAGGTTGCAACCTAGATGCCAATATTTTGGTTATTAGCTTATAAATAATATGAAAACATGATATAAGCTTAAAAACATTCAAATTTGATGGATTATAAATCTTAAGATCAAGTAAATAAAGGACTTATTGATCTCCCGAAACAATTTTCCAATTTAGAAGAATTATAGTATTGCCTTACACACCTCTTCTCCTATAAGTTTCTAAGGTTATTAAAGAAGTAATCATTTAATCCATCTAGTTCAGGTACTTTATCAAGGCCAACAAATTTTAGAGCCTCCAAAATGTTTGCAATTATGACAGTCCTAATAAGAGCATAAAAAAGTGTCTCTAGGATATTGATGGCAATGAAGGTTTTAATATAATTGAGAGAGGATTGGCAAGAACTTACTATTCCTAAGAGGTTTTAGTAGAAAATGAGTAATTTTATTTTGATAGCTTAGGGATTAGTTATCTTTTTTCCATGTAGGTTTGGGAGTTCCATCATCTTGGTAGAATTCCTCCTTGACAAAACGGATCTGTGGAAAAAATTTGATTTATAATCCCTTTACTTGAGCTAAAGTGTCCTTGATTTCTACTTCATGATAGAGTAATGAGATTGCATAGTCATATAATCTTTGATTGCTAACCTCTCTTCTTCCATCTTGCTAGGATTATGGGACTTTAAATAAGTCATATGTTGAGCCTGGACAAGTTTGCATTTTTCATGGTTAACGTCTAATCTTTTGTTGGTTACCAACCTCTGATTTTGCACTTTTAATTGATTCTTAACCTTAGTCAGCTTTCTCATATATTTATATTGCTCATAACCTTGTATGTTTAATTTAATTCCTTGTTTAACAGCTTTAGAAAAAAATCCATCTATTTGAACTAGGTGCTTGTAAAATCTGAATGGAGATGCCACAAGTTTTAACTTATTCAAATCATAGACCTTAATTTGAGAGTGTTCATATATAAGATGGTGGTTAAAAGTCACTCTACTCCTGTGAAAGTTAGTAAGCCATTACTCATTAGTAAGGGCCTTGTCTAGTTTCGTCGTCAAACAACTTTCTTATTGCTCTAAGTATAGAATTGACCATCATATCTTAGGTTAGTGGTACCTATCACTACAACAAAAAAGAAATTAGGCAATAGAAAAAAAGTGTAATTAGAAGTGCAAGTATTATTGCATTTTTATTAAGGTAACTTAATTAATGTTGTTAAGTAAAGTGACTCTGCTATAAATATAAGATATGTTTTTTAGGCAACGAAATGAATAAGGTTGCTTCAAGTTTTGATTAAGGCAATGGAATAATTTTAAACTATAACAATAATGTTGAATAGATATAACAACAATTTGAGTCTTTATACGCCAAAGAATTAAATTTTATGGACAATAAGAAAAGAAATAGTTTATCCTTTCATTAGTAACAACATGTTACTACAAAATAAAAAATTTGTAATTTAATAAATAATAATCATACATACATTAATGTTTATTAAGACAGTAATATATAGTATTAAAAGTAGCCATACATATATTAATGTATCTTAAAATATATACTACTCTAAACTATATACTACTCAAGTGACAAGACAAGTGAATTTTTTGGTTCATGAGTCTTCTTTTGCTGTTTTCTTAAGAAGTTTTCTATAAACCCTGGTGTAACGAACTTGAAAAGTTACTAGACCTTAGTTCGACTAGGACTTTGTTATCAATTGTTCTATCTCTGATGACATGCTAAACATTAGTTCGCATAGGCCTTTATTGTCAATTGTTCTATCTCCCAAAGGATACATATTTTCATTCTGCTTAAGATGCAATCTCTTCACTCTTATACTAATATCTTAGATCAAACCCTTGATCAAAGTGGAAAGAAAAAGAAGCAAAGGAAACATAAATATTGCTAATAAAAGGAATAAAATAAACCTTGTTTATGTATTTCAACCTTATGATAAGTGAAGAAAGGTTACTGTTCATTGATTGAAAATGCAAAGGGAAATATTGTATGGTTTTGGCCCTCATAACTTGCAATGAAAATACATTTAGAGATATAAATTGTATATCTATAAATTCAC
>JAOXYD010098749.1:0-11788 GCA_028565735.1 Pinacopodium congolense | reverse complement strand
CACTGAATTAGGGGTCATGATTCAACAAATTAACCATTAAAACTATATCAATTTGACTCCCATCAATCTGCCTAAACCTCTCTTAGGCGTCATATAGGCTCTCATTTACATATTGAATAAAAGATATTATCTTAGTTTTCATCTTTGCTATCTTGGCTAAAATGGAAATTTTTGGTTAGGTAAAGCTCCATAAACTCATCCGAAGTAGTGATGGAATAAAGTTGAAGAGTATAGTAACTTTGTCTATAAAGGAGAAAGGAAATAGCCTAAACTTAACGACCCGAGCCTCCAAATTATAAGGCTTTAAGTATAAAAATAATTCTGTGAAGGATCTCAAAGGTGTTTGTATTGAACTTATGTCTAGCTATGCTAACCAAAGGACTACTACTATTTCTCATATCTAAATCCATCATAGTAGGGTTTCTACATTCTTTTAGATGTTGTGCAACTACATGATCCTATTATTCCATTTTTGTTTATTGAATTTCTAACTAAAAATGATCCCTACTGATAGTCTCTACCTCTACTTTATTAGATGTACCTACTTAAGTCTTTTTCTTATGTCTACATATAGTTCGATCTAAGTCTAAATCAAGATCAAATCCTCATGCTTTTGGCCACGAGTATGAATGTAAAAATTATAAACTAACTAAAGAAAGAAAGAAAGCTAACTAAAACAAACAAACAAAGGAATATTAGAAAAAAGCAATAAAAATATAACTAAAACAAAACTATAGAAAATAATCAATAAAAACTAGCAAAAAAAAACCTCTAAACTAATTGATGCCTATTTATTCCTAATATTGCTATTATAGATCCCCAGGGCCAAAAACTTATTATTGATGAGCTAGTTATGCTCTTCCTTTTATTCTTTTTAAGTCAATGTTATCCTAAAACCAGTTATAGGTAAGTGCACTTATTAACAAGTAATACAGCGGATCTATTGGAGTCTAAATTATCATTCTCTTGAGGATCTACCTATAACTACTAACTTACTCTGATTACAATTATCTAGAGAACCTAAATTTATTGATTGATTAAACTAAAGACAACTAAACTAAACCAAACTAAACTAGGGCTCTTTAACTTAATTTAAAATAAATCATAACTGCAATTATGAATTATAAAATCAAATGAATAGCTAAGGTTTTTGAGTTTTAATGATTCAATTGAGTTTGAAAATGATTGTGTTGCCTAATCTATGGTATCTTTACAAAAAAAATATACAACTATGATTAAGCCTATGCCTTATCTCTATTAGTTCTATTTCATTGTTTTGTTATTTAACAAACTTAGGTACTATGCTTAAAGTTCAAGAGGTTTAATCATAAAATCCTCATTTCATAATTAAAGCCAATGTTTGACCGTTCACTTATTTAAATGACATTATTTATTGATTTTTCCAATAATTAGAATAGATACTTTGGATCCCTAATTATCTATAATTTTATTCTAAGTGATCAACTTAAAATAGATAATTAAGCATTCAAATTAATAAAGATTATTACACAATTCATGCAAAATAAATTACACATATATTTATTGATAAAACAAAAGTAGTATGAGATACAATGAAATAAAAGGTTTAGAGGATACTATAATACGCTCCTAACTAATTTTTAAATTTGAATCACATTGCTCCAATTCTTAAAAACTCAAAAGTAATGATAATTGCCTATTACAATGAATTGAAAAGCAAAGAACAATGGAAAAATATGATTGATGTCTATCAAATATCAAAAATAAGTTTATATGTGTTTTAATTAGGTTTAGGGTTAAATTGAGAGTGAATTTCCAAATTATCATTTGATCCTTTATTGGAACATGCCTCTAAAGACATCAACGACCCTTAAAATTGGAGATCAATGATGTCTATATATACCAACATTATTTTTTTATCTTTTCAGTGGACTTCAATTATGGTTTACATAGACATCAATAACAATAATTGGCTACATTGTTCCTTTGATTTGAAAATAATGGTAGTTTGTATGGGGCAATAACAAGATGGTCAAAGACATATGTCGTTATTCTAGAAAATCAACCACACTTGATCCTTTTTTCATAAAATTACTCTTCTAACACATCAAATTACAAATTAACTAATAACACATAAATTAAACAATTTAACAAAAAAACATTAGTGAAAACATATCAAATGATATTAAAAAATCCTATACACTACACCCCTATCAATAGGGTATAATTGTTAAATTAAAAACATAGGTAATGATGAGTAAGGGGATTCTGGATTTAGCGAAACTGAGATGAATTACCCTAAGATAGTGAGAATATCTCATCTTATCTGTAAGGATGTAAGCACCAAGTTTACTAGTGAATCGAATGATGAGGTATGTATATCTAATGACTCTAATAGGTACGGAACCAATCATGACACTTGGAATAAGAACTTTGATTTACTGATTAAACAATTATCTACATAATAAGAAATTAACCATAACATTAAGGATGTTAATAATCCAAACCATTTAAAGTTTAAGAAGGATATTAGAAGAAAGTCCAATAGTAAGAAGAAAGTAGCTTCTTCTCCCAAATAATATATGTATTAGTATGGAATACTAGAAGTTAGAATAGTCCTACAAAGCAACAAGATCTGTAGGATTTTTTTAACTCTATCTAGCATTGTTTATTTGGCTTAATGGAAACTAAATTAAAAATATAAGTGTAGGAATTTTAGTTTTTGTAAAAAAGACATTGACAGCTTATCACTAATCATCAAAGACACCATTATAGTAGAATAGTTATGGCTTATAATCTCGATACCATAAAAGTGATCAAATTCTTAAGCTTATCTTAACTCATTAATATGATTGTCTTGAAGAATCTAGTTATAAAAAAATTCCAGGTTTCTTTTATCTATTCTTGTAAGCATACTTTTTAGGGAACCTTTTTATGGAATTGGTTCAAAGATCTAGGATTGATATGAACACCTCTTGGATTAATCTTAGGTGGTATTACAATGTCCTATATCCATTAAAAGCTAAAGAGAACTTTATTCTTAAGAACTTTGTAGAGAACATGAGGGATTGTGTTGGTCAAATTTGGGATGCAGACCTTAAGATGGAAGGAAACTTTCAAACACGGAGTAATAAGCAAAAAGGGGGATGGTTTTTTAGGAAAGTTTTAGTTAATGCCCAATGAATAATTAAATTTCCATAAAGTAAGGTTGCATCATATAATCAACTAGTTTCTGATCACTCCCCAATTATGATACAAAATATTAACGATGTTCCTAAGAGACACTTCCCTTTTAGGTTTAGTAATTATTTGGTTAATGTAAAGGTGTTCAATAAAGAAATTATTAAGGGACCAAGCTATAATTTTAAGAGGTATAAGTTGCAGACATGCATGAGAAAGCTATAGAAAGTGAAGGAGGAACTAAAGTTACTAAATTTTAGACAAGTTGGTAACATATTCAATGTCATTATCTAAGCTAGAGAGGACCTCTCTAATTTGTAAACTCTTCTCAATACAAATCCTAATAATGATCAACTATACTCCGCTAAGAAAATAGTTTTATTCAACTATAACCAGGCTCTAGATGCTCACCATACCTTAATGAAACAAAGATCTATGTTAGCCCAATACGACACCTAAGAGAGAGAGGGGAGTGAATGAGGTAACTACAAATTTTTCTAATTTTTTGTGCCTAATTAAAAAGTTTCCTGTTAATACAATATAGAAGATGAGCATACTAAATTAAGATAATATAACTTAAAATAAAATAAACTTGTAAAGTAAAGAGATAAGTAAAGAGAAATACAAATTGATTTATAATGGTTCGATGTACAATTCACACCTATGTCTACTCTCTAAACCTTTATTGGAAATTTTACTATCACTACCTTCTTTAATGGGTGAAGACCAACCATTTTACAACTACATCTTTTTTTAATAAGATAGTAGCAACCCTTATGACCACACTCTTTTTACCAAATAATGGTAACTTTTTTTACAATTTCAAGCTTACAACCCCAAAATACACTCACAAAGTTCTTTATTGAGCAACCCAAAGTGTTTAAAAGGACTATGCTAAAACCATTGATGAATGCATAATTAACTTTATAAACATAACTAAAAACTACTAAAAACTAACTCAAATGCTTCTTATTGACTTATACTTAAACGCATGTATAACTAACCTCTATATGCACCTATTTATATTGTAAAATTCTTAAACTGGCCCCTTATTACCATTGGAATCAATAATAAAAACATTCAACATAATTTGTACTTCTGGAAGTAACAATCAGAACTTGATTCTCACACTTACTAACCAATCACTTAAATACACTGATCGATTAGTCATTAGTTAACTAGTCGGTATAAAAATAGTACAGTGATTAACTAATCACACACACTAGTATACTAGTCTTATCCTAAACTAGTTTCTAATACTTTTTAAACACTTTATCACATCCATGTCATTATAAAACATTTCCAGCATTTTCAAATGCTTCTTTTCTACAGACCTTAACACTCTCTCTCACACACATATGAAAATAGTTACCTAAAAGATTTTGATACATTAGGAGGATTATTAAAAGCTTTCTCCACACAAATCCTCTTAATTATGTAACCTATATACATAAACTCTAGACATGAATGCATTATGTATGAATTGAGCTCATTAACACTTTGTAAAATCAAGATAAGACTTACAATAAAAAAATATGAAGTAAAAACCATTCAAATTCAATATCTTGTTTTTTGAGCTCCATTCAACACTTTAATCTTCACATATTGTCTCTTTATTTTCAATACTCCAACTTTGGCTCCAAATTATTTCTTTTAATACCTGTCCTTCAAACATATCTTTTCAATGCAACAACACTAAAACATTTAATGGTAAAGGTGTTTTATCTTCATCAAATCTTAAGTGTAACCTCTTTCAATTAAACAATCTTTTTCTTTTTAATGATGACAAAATTATATGATATTAAGGAAACAAAATATATACAATGCAAACCATTTAACTCTCCTTTAATCTAATATCACAGAATTTATCTCCTTTTTGGACTAATCAAAAAATTATACATAATATCTAAAACCAAATGATTTCTAATTCACATATTAAAAAATATTGCCCAGTACCACTAATATTTATCAATACCCCTTAAACTTGGTCAATACCACTTATAAACTTTTTGAAATATTCTTCCTTCTTATGTAATAACATAAACAACAAAATAATCACAAGTTCAGTTATAATCAAGAATATAAAATTATTTCAAAATCTTAATATCTCAAATTTCAAACACTCCTCTCAAACTTATTAAGGTTTAAAACACTTCTTAAATTAATACAACATAATAACTTAAAAATTAAACAAACTCCTATAAAGAGAAGACAATAAGCTTCCTTTAAAAAGAAGTAATTAATATCACAAAAAACTCTCTCTAAAAAATCATATTCATACATAATTTTACATGATTTTCAATTTTCTCGTAATCATGAAAAATATAGTCATACAAGATTAATTTAAATAACATTATTCTCTTCCCATTTATCTATGTCTCATGTATTTTTAATATATGCATTTAAAATCAAGTTAAACTCATCATTCATAAGTCAAATGCATTCAAATTAAAAATTATCATTCAATTTGATCATTCAGCTCGTCAAGTGTCACTTCATATTTCCAAAAATTCCAAGATAACATAAACAAGACAAATATGTGCCTCCTTTTTGTGTGTCACTAATTTTAAGTTCATTTCTTCCCACACTTGATTCAATAATATTTCTTAATGATTATCTTTTTTGTTTTTGGAGACACCTTCAATGTTCATTGACTTATAAAATAAATTTAAATTAGTTTTAGTGCCCACACTAATTTGGATCCTTAAGGATTAGTTTATTTTTTTTCTAACTTTTTAGCATATCACTACATCTTCTTAGTTTATTATAACAAAACTTCTTAACATGTTTATAATATTTACAAAAATTCTAAAATATGGGGGTATGCACCCTATATGTATGTCCATATGCATATCTAGATATTGATTTATTATACGTCCTTATGTATTAACTAGGCCTAAGTGGGTGAAATTATATCCTAACTTTGGGTTTATATGTATTTACATTCTTCCAATCATAATGTATGATCATAGGATATGTGTTCCTACGTATGAGGGCTGTGTGATCAAAACATTTTATCTATTATAATCAATAAATGAATGAGATTGTATAAAAAAAATTGTGCCTATTTCTTCTTTGATGAAATTTCCTCCCTTAATTTAAAGATATACATGAAAGCATAATGATTTCTTTTTGAACTAGAAGATGATGACCTAGATATATATTCTTCTTATAAATTATTTCCTTTGACAAAAATTATCTTACTATTAGATGGTGCATTCTCTTGGGTGTATCCTATACTATATCTATCATTTAAGCCTTTTGTGTACTTACCATGGATTCTAAGTTTTCATTTCCTTTAGTGAATTTAAATAATGACTCTTCAGGGCTTTCTACTTCTCTTTTTAAAGAGGTATTTTCATTTATCATATTTTACTTATGGTCCTTATCTACATGCTTAGATTCTACAATACCATGCAATTCATTTTTCAACTTCTCATTTTCTAATTTGCACTATGCAAAATTTTCAACATTTTCTTGTACTTTGAGGATAAATTTTTCCTTTTCACAATCATAAATTTTAAGCATTTATATAATTCATCATAATTTAACTCTTCACCATAATTATCATTATCACTAAAATTCGAACAAGAAGGTTCATCATTATTTTTACAAGAGTTTGAACAAAAGTATACCTCTTCATTTCCTATGAAATATGTGTAAACAACTTCTTCTTTAGAAAGCTCACTCTCTACTTATTGTGCATGATTGGTAACTTCATAAGTAACTTTCAATCTACGTTAAATTTCATTAGTTGAATTAGATATTGGATTTTTATTGAACACACTTTTATCTAATGCATAAAGCTAGATATACATAGCATTACTACTTAAAAAGATAAGTTCCATATCATTAAGATCCCATTCCTCTTATTTCTTAAGAAAATTTTTTCCCATTTAATATGCTTGGAGGAACAAAAGGGCCATTTGAAACTATTTCATATAAATCTATAGTTTTGTCTATTAAGAAGGACTTCATTCAAAATTTCTAACCCAAATAATCATTTCATTAAACAAAGGGGGTTTAATTATGCTTTCATTATCATGGAGTGCCATTATTGATCTTATACTCAACTATTTTGTTAGAAATAAACCTATGTAATTCCTCACTCTAATACTGATTGTTATCCCCTGTATGGCTCTTAAAAGAGGGAGTAAATTGAGTGACTACAAATTTTTGTAAGTCTACGTACCTAATTAAAAGGTTCCACCTTAATATATGCAGAATATGAATAATATATTCAATTAAGTTAACAATATAACTTAAATTAAAATAAACTTATAAAGTAAAAAGATTAGGGAAGAGAAATCCAAGCTGATTTATAGTGGTTTGGTATACAAACCATACTCACATCCACTCTCTAATACCTTATTAGGAATTTCACTATCACTATCTTCTTTAGCGAGTGAAGACCAACCCTTTTACAACCATTTCTCTTTTTCATATGATAAAAGTCCACACTCTTTTTTATGAGAAAAAAGTAACATTTTTATAATTTTAGCTTTACAACCCTACAATACACTCATAAAGATCCTTCTTGACCAACCCAAAGTGTCCAAAATAGGTTCCAACCAAAACCAATAATGAAGACTAACTTCACAAACACACCTAAAAATTACTCAAATACTTTTTGATTCACTTTCACTCAAACTTATGTATAACTAACCTCTAAACATACCTATTTATAGTGTAAAATCCTCGAACTAGTGGTTTGTTACTATTGGTATGTATTAAAAACTAGTTAACACAATTTTTAGTGTTGAAACTTTCTATTACAATCTAGTTTTTAAACCTACTAGTTGACCACTTGAATGCATTAGTCAACTAGTCTATACAAAAATAGTACTCTCGATCGACCAATCACACATACTCGTTGATAAGTCTTACCTTTGACTGGTTTTTAAATTTTGCAACACACTTTAATATATCCAAATTACCCCAAAATATTTCCCAATATTTTCTAACACTTCTTTCCCACACACACATATACACATTAAAATAATTAACTAAAAGATTTTAGTGCATTAAGAGGATAATTAAAGACTCTTCCCACACAAATCCTCTTAACTATGAAACCTATATGCATAAATTCTAAATGTCGATTAATTATGCATGAATTCAGCCTATTAACACTTTGGAAAAAATCAAGATAAAATTTATAATAAAAAAATATGAAGCAAAACCTATTCAGATTCTCTATCTTGATCTTTAAGCTCTATTTGGCACTTTAATCTTCACATATCATCTTTTTAGTTTCAATGCTCTTACGTTGGTCTAAATTGTGTCTCTCAACAACTTTCTTTTAAAATATCTTTCTAATACAACATCAAAAATTAAACCATTAGTAGTAAAGGTTTTTTGTTTTCATAAAACTTCCATTAATTCAATGATCTAGAATATAATGGCTTAAGGAGAGGGATGGGAACACTTCCACCACTCTTTCCTTTGTAGGAAGAATACCAAAATAGGGAGAAAGACATATTAATTATAGCACTAAATAGAATTATGTTAAGAAGTAGAAAAATATATCTCTACAACTTATATTGCTTCCTCTACTATGTCTTAAGTCTATAATCTTCAATATTTCATTAATGATAGGATTTCTTCTTAGGATTTGGACTCTTTGATTAGACCTTTCATTGAGAACGATGTTGAACAAGCTTTGTTTGCTCTTCATCCTAATAAAGCTTCGAGGCCTAATGGTCTAAATGTTTTTTTTTTCCTACTAAGAGACTAATTATAGATGCAGTGTTAACTTTTCCAGCATGGCAAGATGTTAAAAGAGCTCAAGATGTTTGATTCCGAAGGTAAAGTACAATGTATCCCTTAAGGATTTCATAGTAATCTCATGCTACAAAGCTATCTACAAGTTTATCTCTAAATTACTTAATGATAGGCTCAAAGAAGTACTTAGATAGTTTCTTAATCTAACTCAAGGTGCATTCATTGAGGGAAGGTATATATTGTAGTAAGAGGAACTTTAGTAGGGATTATACTATCAAGATTGACTTCCATAAGGCATTTGATACTATGGAATGGAACTTTATATTTAATGCCTTACTTCAGATTTCCTCAACTATATATGGCCTGGATTGAGCAACGTATTACCGCGGTTTCATATAGGATCCTTGTCAATAGAGAGCCTACTAAGAATTTCTAAATTATCCCCTCTTAGAGGCACCATATCTACTAATGTAATGGTCAATGAGGTTCTAAATGCAAAACTCACCTCATGGAACAAATGCTAAGAACAATTCTAATTAAAAAACTTATTAGATTTAGGTTAGTCTCAACATCAGAGTTTAGGGTCATATAGTCTCATTATTCCTCTAGTTCATTAAAAAATGTCTCTTGCGAGGACATGTTAAGAATGCACTCCCTAATAAAGTGGTTTGGTTGAAGCAATCTTATCCTTGTGCATCTTTCATTTGTCCAGTTAGTTTTGAAAGGAGACTGAACACCTTTGATAGGCTAAGAAGATTACTCGATATTCTTATAACTTGTGCATTTTGTAATGAGGAACTTGAATCTATTCCTCGTCTCTGCTTCAATTGCAAATATCCAACTTATATATGGAATAAAATATAAAGGCTCTATAACTTCTTTTCTTTTAGGATTTGATTACCTAACTCCTTAAACAACATCATCTCATGAAAGAAGACCTCTTGGCTTGCAAAATGGCTCTAGGGAACATGATTTATGCATTATGATAAGAAATGAACTTAATAATCTTTCCGAGTAATAGAATATTGGATGCTCAACTTCTGCAGGAGCTATTTGCATCACCAAGATTGTAGATTTTTTGCTCATTAACTTCAGCTAGATTACAGTGAATCCCTGAGTTATAAATAGAAATACTTTGTTAAATAGTGGTTGTTGTTGCAATGGAATAGTTACTTATGCAGGAATTAACTAGTAGTTGCCTATATTGCTCTTAGTTTGATAGTAGTAAAAAGCTTGGTTGTTTCTCTTCCAAGCTCCACCAATGTAACTAATGTACAACTCTTATTGATTTATTCAATAAATTTTTATTTTTCCAAAACAATATGTAAAACATGCTTACAGTCTTTCCTTTAAAGTCAACTCGATTAACTTATTTAAAAAATCAAAGAGGTAAATATTAATTTAAAGAAAAAGAAAACTTGCTTGAATAATTCAAAAACTTTGAACACTAAGCTATTATTATTTCCCTATCAAAATCAATTATAATATTTTATTTAAGGGGAAAAAAGAAGGCTCATTGTATTTATGTTATGAGACAATACAATTTCAGTTCGTTTATTTGGTTTGATTTTTATTTTATTATTTTCAATTTAATTTATTATTTAAATCCTTTTATATACTAAAATTTTCATGTAATCCTTTTTTAATAACTTGGTTGAAGTTTTATTTGATATGAATAATATTAACCAGTTTTTGCGATTATTATAGCTTTGTTATGACTCTAACTAATCCTTGATGTAAATATCATGATTAGATATAGTATCCAGTATTACATTTAATCACATATATATTAGGAAAAAGAATATGAGTTTCATTGACAACAAGATTATATTGTATTGATATTATTTGTAAGAGGATTAAAGTAATAATATTTAAAAGGATTAAAGTAGAAGTGGAGATTAATGGGGAGGACTAAGATTTACTTTATATAAATAAATAAATATATATATATATTACTAGAGTTGTTTCAAGAGTAAGAATAAAGAGAACAGAGAAAAAGAAATATTACACGTAAACAACTCATCATATTATGTGGCTGGCTCTTGGTGGCATAACTAGAGTATAATTTTTTTATGACAAAAGTCGAAAGCTAGCGATGTATGCAGCATAGATGGCATCTAGTATTATTTTCAAACTTTAACCAAAAGTTTACTTTTAGAAAATATATTTCAAGTAAAGATCTATTTTGGACCAAAATTACGTTCCCTTTAAACAAGAACGAAAATGGGAGAGGAGAACAAACAACAGGCACTAAATTAAAGCTTATGACAGCTATCATATTTCTGCATAGAAGATTTATTCTATTTAACTTAAGTAATTTATATGAGACTCATTTAGGCCAATAAGTTTTTAAATTCCTTTCAAAGAAATAAATGAGTTATAAACTGTTGGTTATTTTCTTGAAATAAATTGTTTTGTTTTCATTTGCCCTAGTCTTTAGGAAGACCTATTCTTTAGGAAGATCTATTCTTTAGGAAAAGATAGAGTTTGTTTTGATTTGATATTCCCTCACCATGCTGTAGATGGGATGTTTTTCCTCTGTTTTTGTAAGGCTATTTATAGCCCTCTCTCTTATGAATAAAATCAATCCTTTTTCAGCTATTTAGTTTCTATATTAGACAATTGGTATTAGAGCTGTGAAAAAGGGCCAACCTAGGTGAGTGATATTAAGAGAGTGTGAGCTAAACACAGAGAGGTGAGTGTGAGTTAAACACTGAGAGGAAAAATGTCTACCTCAGAGAAGTTCGTGCAGCCATCCATTCCAAAGTTCGATGGCTACTATTATAAGATCCTGAACCTCATTATGTTGTAATATTTCCTAAGTATGGTTATTTATTAATGATTCAAGTAATTAAATGATTTCAAATGACCTAGTAAGGCGTTCCGATGGAATCGCAGCGTCCAA
>JAOXYD010098738.1:0-11788 GCA_028565735.1 Pinacopodium congolense | reverse complement strand
TCTAAACTCTTAATTTCGTGTATTATTATTGTTATTTTGAATTAATCAAAGTATTGTTGCTTAAGTTATATTTATTATGTTCTTTAATTAATTTTTTTTATTAATGTTTAATTTCAGTTAATTTATTATGCTGAATCTGTTTATAGATGATTAATTATGTTAATTTATGATTAATGCATGATTAGTGAATTAATCTTTCTTTATTTAATGCTTAATGCTTGTCTTGAATTGATCATTTAGGATATTGCCATCAGATAATCTAGGATCTGATAGTGTCTACCTAGGTTATTAGAATAGTCACTAAATAATGTGGTTTAAATCAATGAGCTAATCAAAGATTGGTTGATCATGAGGGTGCTAGTCTTGATATAGGAGAATTTAGGACTAGACTTCCTAAGCTTTAATCCTATTACCTAAGTCTAAGGCATAACCAAACAACCTCAGGATAGGACCAATAGAGATAAGTCAGTGTCTTAACTATAGCACTACCTTGATTTAATGAAGACCCCAGATTAAGCATTACTAATCCATAAATTAAATCACCTACCACCAAAACTTAACTAAATAATTTAGGAAAAGCAATTTGTAGCTCTTTTACAATTAATTGGAATTTTTCTAGGCTTTTTTGTATTAGCTTTTAGTTATTTATTTTCTTAAATCATTAAGCTGAGTGTTTTCTAGATAGTTGTAATCTGATTAACGTAGTACTTACATCCTATAAACTTCCTCGTAGGATTGATACTCAGAGTCTTAAATGTACTCCACTTTATTACTTGATTCGACCGGTACGCTTGTTGAATGTTGGTCTTGAATTAATTGTTAAATTGTGCTTTGAAATATAGATTAATTTGAGCAAAATTTGTATGTGGCCAATCGCAATCAGTGATTCCTCCAATCAACATTATAAGTGTTTGAAAAAAGGTTGCCTATTTACTTATTGAAATTGCTAACAAATTGAGTTTATTCAGGTTCTCGAGTAAAAGGACTTCTTTTTTAACAATATAACGATATATGAGAGGTACTACCACAGCTATCATATCTAGCTTTATGAGAACTACTACCAATTCAACTCATTATACTATCCAGCTTCTTGTTCAATACTTCCATCTGAGCTACAAGAGCTACTGTATAATTAATTGCATAAATACCATATGGCTTCCTTAGATGGCGCTCAAAGTTATGCTGAAAATTATTTATAACTATATCCTTAATCAAATTGTAGGCTTCAGTCACAGTCTTGCGCATTAGATTTCTCCCTGTCATAGCATCAATGGTACTACGAGTTGAAAGTGTCAATCCAGTGTAAAAGATATCAACTTGCTACCATGTGTTAAATCTATGACTTGAACACTTTGTAAACATCTCTCTAAACCATTCTCATGCCTCATTGATACTTTCATTTTCATGCTGCATGAACGAACTGATTTCAGTCTTCATTTTTACTATCTTGGCAAGTAGAATAAATTTAACAAGGAATAACTTCATTAATTCATTCCATGTAATAATAGAACCAGATTGAAGTGTTGACAACCAAGCTTTCGCCTTGTCTCTAACAGACAAAGGTAAAAGCCTAAGTGTAATTGCATCATCAGAGACCCTATTACTTTTAAAAAGATCATAAATATAAGAAAATTTTGCAAATGTTTATTGGGATCTTCTAAAGTTGAACTTCCAAATTGTGAGGACCTAACCATTGAGATGATATTATGTGCGATTTCAAAGTTAATAGCATTAACGCTAGGCCGTACAATGCTATTCATAGGTCTACCTCTGTTCCCTAAAGCTAAGTTCATCATGGATGGTTCTCTATTTTTTACTTGAGGTCCTACAACTACACTTTTCTCAGGGTCCATCTCTACAAGTTCTAATTCAGTGTCATTCGATGTTCCTAATTCTAAAGGATTGGACATGGTTGTGCGAGCTTCTTTCCTTTTCTTTCTCAATGTTCGCTCAAGTTCTGGATCGAAGTCTACCAGCTTGGGATTACATCCCCGAATATGCATAAAAATTTTAATAAAATACTAAATTAAAACAAAACAACAAACAAGACAAATAAAATATGCAAAAGGGCAACAAGAACACACCAACTAAAACAAATAGAAAATAAATTCAGAAAAACTTTAGAAAAATTAGACAAATAATTTTTTACAAGTCTTAAAGTAATTAACACTAATTTTCATAATATTAAGGTCATAGGCCCCGACAATAATGCTAAAAAATTGTTGTGTTGGTTAGGGGACTTAAAACATTTTAACAATTTTGAAACAATTTTACTTTAAAAACCAACGAAATTTAGGCAAGTTCACCTATCGCAAAAGTAATAAAAAGGAGTATATTTAAGACTCCAAATATCGATCCCACAAGGGAAAGAGCTTAATTACTAGGTTGATCGTATTACGATTGTTTAGGAAATTCTAAATGATTTGATTAAAACCTTAAAAATGCTAAACGAGTTTAACTTGGCTTAAAAACTTCGAAAATAATTTTTAATTGCTTTCAAAAAGTTTTTAAAAATACTAAATGTGTAAATTAGCTAAGAATTAGGTGATTGATGATTTAACTAAGCTTTAAACACATTTAAGGGCCAATTAGAGTTCCTTACAAAATTAAAACAAAGTTATGTTTAAGATTTTGCTTTTTCTCCATTAAATCTTGTTTAAATTTTAGTTATGCTTCAAATCAAGTAAATGGACTTTAATTTTACGAAGGTGAGTTCTGGAATTTTAATTTCAGATCTCTAACTCTCACAAAAAAATCCAGGATTGGCCATTCAAAGATTAATTTGTTTTTCTTATTGATTTTTCTAACAAATTAAGATGATTTCTCAAGCTTAACTTGTCTTAAACTCTAATCCTAGGTGGCCAGCCTAAAATCAAAGTCTTAAACTCTAATCCTAGGTTGCCAGCTGAAAATCAAATCGTTTAAACCTTCAATAAACAAAAATCAGACCCTATAACATGTCTTTAAGCTCTCTTAAATCATAAAAACACCAATCCTTAGCAATAAAAATAATTTAGCCACACATTTTGGTTAAAACATACAAGATATACACTTTAAGCAACATGCCTTGATAGATTAAAAAATATGAGCTATAAAATAAGTTTAGAGGTTAAAAAAATATCCAAGAAAGATTCCTGGATGTATCTTGAATTTCCAACTTGATTCTGGACTCTAAAAAAACTCTATTTCATCAAAATCTTGCAGAAAAATCAAGGGATATTCATATATATGAGCGTAAGCATAAGAACTTTGATTAATCTAAAAAATGGAATAAAAGAAGTGATAATCAGAGTTAAAAAAACCCCTTGGATGATTTCTACACTCATAAATGAGTCTTAACAACAAGCTCCAATGTCCAGAAACTAAGAAAACGACATACAATAAGAATATAAAGTGTTTGAAGCCTATATGATACTAAGAACAAAGAAGAGAGAAGGAAGAGAGTCTCTCCCTATTTTCGTATCTATTTTTCTCCTTAATTGATGTATAAATCTGTGTTGTTTATTTGTTTTTACAACTTTAGCAACCTCCCATATGTGCTAGAAGACAAAAGCAATGATGGAGAGCATACATCAGCCACAACTTTAGAGATTTGAGCTGATGTTGTTGAATGCCTCTATCAACAGCGATTTGCGCCAAATTACAATGGCGAGCTGTAAATCGTCTTTGATGAACAAATGCTAAACTAATCAATGGCCCCTTATTCATCTATCAACGTGACCCTATAGATATCGCTGTGTAAGGGGAGTTTTAAGATGTACATTTTAATGTATTTTAAATAGCTATATATTTGATATTTCTTATATATTTTGATCTTTTATGGTACATTTGACATATTCTATATGGTTTTTTTTTTTTGATGTCATATTCTATATGATATTGACTTCTCCTCTTTAAAGATTTCATCTGATATTTTTTGCTCTACCTTTATGGAATAAAATCTTTGATATTTGCTTATTTGTGGTTATATGGATTTTTTTATGGTTACAAAAAGGAAAAGAGGAAATGTGATATTAATTGTGTGATGTCAATTGCCTTATTTTAGGAGGAGTCATTTTTTAGTCATTTATGAATTTTTTATGGTTTATTTATAATGCTGAAAATACCGAAAGCTTTGAATTTTGAATTTTGTTGTTTTTGGAGTTTGGATTTTTTCTGAGTGATTTTGGAGTAATATATTTATTAATTATATGATTTATTTGTTATACTTTCATAATATCAAATGATTTTTTCATCATTAAAAAGAGGAGACTATTTAACTAAGGGAGGATTCATTTATGATTTAATGATGATGAAACATATTTGCTATTTTTATTATTGTTGATGTATTGGAAAGATAGGATTGAGAAAGGATCAAAGGAAACAAATTAGAGCCACTAGAGCAATATTGACAATATATGAAGAACAAGTGTTAAATGAAGGCTCAAGGATCAAAATAGTATTTTTATTAGGTTATGCTATGTACTGTTATTATAAGTCTTATCTTAGTCTTTCTAAAGTGTTTAAGGGCTTAAAACCATATGTCTATATTCATGTTTTAGAGATTTTGCATATAAGATTCATAATTAAGAGGAATATTTTTTAGGATTTTTTTAAATAAACCTCTTAATATATTAAAATCTTTTAGAAAACTAGTTTGAAATCTATGTGTGTGTATTGGTTAAATTTTATGAAAAAAGTATAGTTAGATATGTTTTGAGGAAATATGAATATATTAGAAAGTGATAAAAGTGTTAAAACCAATTCCTAAAGAGACTAGTTAACCGGTGTTAAGAGACTGGTCAACTAGTGTAGTTAAACTAGTAAATTAGTGACTGGTTAACCAGTGTAGTTAAACTGATCAATCAGTGACTAGTCTACCGTTGAGCCTAAGTAGTTGATCAGTGCATGGAAAATCTACAAACCAACAACTAGTTTCTAATGGGAAAATGAGTGTTAAATGAATTTTACTGTATGCCAATGACAACAAATGACTATTTGAAGGATTTTTGCCTATAAATAAGTGTCTTGGAATGTATGTAAAATACCCCCATTGAATCCAAGAGTATGTCATTGATTTATCAGTGAGTCAAGAGCAATGTGTGATCAAATTAAGTTGTTTTTAAGTGTGTTCTTAAGAAGTTATGCATTCATATTTAGTTATGTTTTAGGCCTTTTCAAACACTTTTGATGATCAAAGTAAGATTTTTATTAGTTTATTTTATTGTAGGATTGTTGAAATTGAAGTTGTTAAGTTTAATCTTGATTCGTGGAAAGAAAGATTTGGTTTAATTGTAAGATTGCTCTTCACTTGTATAAGAAGATTGTTGTAAGGGCTATTTTTCACTTCTAAAAGAAGATTGTTGTACAAGGATTAGTCTTCAACCATAAAGAAGATTGATTTAGTAAAATTTTCAATAAGTAATTAGACAATGAATGTAGTTATAGTTATAAAATGAACTGTTATAAATTTAATTTTCCTTTCTCTTCCCCATGTTTTTATTTTATAAGTTAGGTTTAATTTAAGTTATATTGTGATTTTGATTCAATATATTATTACATATTTTACATTCCATATAAGGTAAAATTTTAAATTAGGCAAAATTTTAAAAATTTTAAGGTCACATAATTTCTCCTCCTCCACCTCCCCTTTAGGTGCCATATAGGGGCAAGAAATCAGAATATGCACTGATTGACTCGAAACTTGAGTGCTCATCTTTTAATGGAGATTATGGGTAATATCATAAAAATTACTAGATCGAAGCATGAAAGAAGTGAGAGGACATGACAAAGAATATGAGAATTAAATTATATAGGATAAAATTAACCATCATCTCACTATGTTATGAATTGGTAAAGAACATCATTTCACATTTTTCTTTGACTTATTAATGAATTAATTTATTTAATAAGTTAACCACTTACTAGCATACTGCTCAGGATATCAATCATCAATTAACTTAATCAATTAATAGCTTAGCCTCCACCTTAGTATTCTTTTTTGTCAAGTTTTTAAATATCTATAAATAATTTACATGAGAAAAAAATTCAATGTAGAGATAACTTAAATATTATACCTTTGTAATTACTATAAGAATTTAATCCAAGTTGATAGGTTTTTAATGTAAACTTTATGGAATCTTTTTTTTACTATTTATTCCTTTTAACTGGGACTTATAAAAATTTTGTGCAAAATATTATAAATAAGAAAGATTATGTGAGACTAAAATAAATTATGTAGGTTCATCTTCCATGGGAAAGACTTTACAATATGAAAAAGCTACACAAACACCCATTCTTAGCCCTCTTACGACCCCCTTAATTATTTAACTTCTAAAAACAAATTTCCAAAGTTAATAAAAAAGATTAAAATTAGTTCAAGGGTATATATGAAATTAATAAAACCTAAAATCTCTCCCTCTCTCCTGCCTCATCTTTGCTCTACAAGAAATCAAATGGGGATGTTCTCCTACTCGTATTTTTCTTCTTCTTCTTCTTCTTCTTCTTCTTCTTCTTCTTCTTCTTCTTCCTCTTCATTTCATGGCTTAAGTCTTTCTCTTTGTCTCTATACCGACTTGAAGGTCTTCTACGATTCATTATGTACTTACAGCCCAATGAATATGTAAATTAAGGGTTCACTAAACTCTTCTCTATCTCCTACCTTAGAAAGCCACATATAACGCTCTCACTCTCTAAAACCCTTCCTTTATAATAAAGTGTTTTCTCCAATTTAATAAGTTATGACAAAAAAACAATCTTTTATAAAGAATCATTAAGGTTCAACTCTCAATCTCATGCTTCTTCTCTTCTTGATCTCTTTGTGCTGCATGATTTTTTTTAATCCAAAAAACCTAGTGATTTGAATTGGAATTTCTCCCATTCTCTTGCCTTACATTATTAATTATTGTTTAATTATTTTTGAAGTGGAGAAATTAACCACTTTGATTGTTTTTGTTCTCACATCTATGCTTCCAAAAAAGCCTAAATTTACATATTGTTTGATTTTTTAATTTTTTAAATGCTATTTATCAACGCATTTGTATCCTTTGATTTGTTTGAGTTTGATGGTGTAAAATGAAACTCGGCATCTCCTTAGTAGGTCAGATGGAGCAATTAACTCTAACCTTTTATTTTTCTTTTTTTTTGGTCTTATATTATGTTTTATTGATTTTTGAATTTTTGGTTTGTCTAATCCATACCATGACTAAATTGTGGCCTTGGCAACAAGAAAATGAGACCAAAAAATGAGAGGAAAATCAATTTCACATAAAGCCATGATTGCACTATGCATTGCTAGCTTACTAATAGGGTCTCTCTTAACTAAACAAAGTTGGAGTTCTCACTCTCCCCTAGCTAAAGACCATCATTAGTTTCCCATAGTTTCTAGTCATGTTAACAATGTTAACTTCAACAAAGTTAAAAGAGTTTATGATCAAAAGCGTATAAGTTACGTTGGTAATTCATGATTATCACACTTTTATTAAACATCACCACTTTAATATAACTCCAAAGAATTCAAGTAGGTGAGATTGATCATCATACTTTTGTGTCTTTTTATTTCTATATTTATTAAACGTTTATGAAAGAAAAACCTAGAGATATATTGGGAAAAGTTAAAAGAACCCATTAGCAATAAAGTAAGCAAATTTCAAGAGATTTGATGATCCTTGTGTTGGAAAACTATAATAAGATCAAATCTAGATGCATCATAATTAAATCAAAAAAATTTCAACAGGATCGTCTATAATAAGATTTAATTTGAAACATAAACAAGAAAATTAGTAAGTTCTTACTAACTTGTTTACACTTTTCTGTTGCACTTACTTCCATTTAAATTTGTCAACCACTTAGCTATTTAAATGATCGACCTCTATGGTATCCATGGATCTATCACAAAGGAAAACTCACATCCAAATTTGAGAGGAAGAATTAAGTCATTCTTTATAATTTTTCTAATTTCTTCCTTTTATATGAAAAATCATATTTTTTATATCCTTAGACTTTATCAACATTATAACTAAAGCCAAATTTTAGTCATAATTACAAATTAGCCCTAATAAGATCCAATATCACATATTAATCCTCAAAGTTTCTAAAATTTCTCAATTAAGAGTAATTTAATTAAAATTTTCTTTCTCCTTTAGTAGACCTTTTATGTGTGACCCATTAGGTTCCTAATATGTTGATAATAACTATAAATTATAATTCTTTTTAATAATTAGAATTAGATAAATTAAAAATTCTTTTAATTATCTTTAATTATCTAATTAAATAACTTATAATCATAGATCATAATTGACATTTGGCAACATGTCATTACCACTCAAATATTATGAATGTCAAAGTAGTTTGACTTAACTTGTCCATGCATAGCTATAATGTATAATTTAATCCGTTCGTCATCTAATGTTCTAATTGGAAATAGAGTGTAAAATTAGTGTCTATTCTAAATAATCTAATAATATTTTTTCTTGTTAATTAGCAAATGATTTATAATTGATATTTGAAAAAAAACAACTTTTTAAAATTTCAATTCACTATAGACAGAGATTCCTTAAATCACTACTAACCAAGAACAATGAAACATTCTTTCTAATTACTTTAGAGTGATGAATCCTTTATTGATTCACTCAACTATCTTTATATAATTCATACTATAACTAATAACTACTAAATAAAACTACTCCAAAGAATAGATCATAAGTAGCATCAAAATATAGTAATTGATAGGAATGAATTTTGTTATATTTTGATATGTTATTTCATTTGAATTCATTCCTATTTTTATGTTAAATTGCTCATTTTGTGTTCCTATTAATTTTATGATTAGGGTTAATGATGGAATCCAAAATTTGGATTAAAACATGAAGATTTTGAGGCAATTAAAGCTATCTTAATTCATATAAAATGGCTTGGATAGGAGTATGTAAAAGCTATCCAAAAATGACATTAATTGGAGCACCATTTAGGAACATTAATCATCACTTGAAGCTATCCAAAATGCATCTTATGGATAACCAATTGATGATAAAATATAGTAGCAATTTGATGTCTAAGTGTTGTCCAAATGCAACCAAGTTAAGAGCACAAATGACTAGAGCTTGGAAAGTATTAATCATCATTTGAAGCTGTCCAAAACTACAGTTGATTAGTGTTTAAGCAAGTCTTTTGTATCTCATTTGGAGCACCAAAAACATCACTTTAATCTGTCCAAAATGCAGTTCATGGACACGCGATGAAGATAGACAAAAAGCATGCACATAAACCTTGATCATGGTGGATATCATAAAAGAGCATTAGACAACTAACTACTCCCATAATGCACGTTGAAGTGGAGCCCCATATTGCATCAAATTAGCAGCCTAGATGTGAGTTATGGCAGGCAAAAAGGACGTGTCTCACCTGCCTTTGGACAGCCTTCCACCAACTTATTCAAAGATACTAGAACATGGTTAAAAGAAAGGAGCAAAAACTGACTTGGAGAAGGGCTAGAAAGCCACACATAAGCTTAATCAATTGGGGTCCTCATGCAGCCCTACTTGGAGAAAAAAAATAGCATAAAGAAAGAAGAAAAAATCTTAGAATCAAAGGGAGAATTTTGGCTACCACTTGCTTAAAAACAAGCATGAGTTGTCCATGTGAAAGAGGAGAGCTGAAACTTGCAAAGGAGTAATGTGTTCGTGACATCGTTAGAAAGTTAGAGAATGGGAGTGTTGGTAGCCGAAATTTGCAAAGAGGAGAGCTCTCCAAGGTAAACAAAGGTTGCTACATAAGTTTCTTACAAAGGAGGAAAGCAAGAAGTTCCAAGTGGTGTTGAATAACAACTGCACATGTGACATTTCGACTTCATCGCCTTGTTTGCTTAAGGTGGACGGTTGCATGCTTTCAAACTCACCAATCAGGTTGCAGCCATAAGGAGGAAGCCATGAGCATCATGCAGCAACGTGTTAGGGCACTCTTGAGTAAAATATTTTCGCTATGCTTCATGCTTCATCTCATTTATTTATTGTCTTGTTTTTAATCTTGTCCGAATGTTCATTTACACTTGCATTTGTGTTTCCTTTCTCTTGGCAGAATGTGTGAGTGTTATTTCATTAATCAATGCTTTCTCTTGCTTTGTTCTTTGAGTTCTTAGTTTAATTAATTTGATTCAATTCTTAGTTTAATGATTTCATAAGTTTAACCAATGTTTTAATGTTTAGTTAGTTCATTATAGTTAATTTCTTTTCAATGTTTGAAACTATGTTAACTTATATATGAATGGAGTTTGTCAATTTCAATTTTTCAAATTTTATTATTCTTGTTTAAGGTTTGAGTTTGATAATTTCATATTTTTTATGGCTTAATATTAATTTGTTTGATGTTTTATTCCATGAAGTTTCAATCATATCTAATGTGTTTAGTTCATCTTTATTTGGTAGTTAATCTTTATGCATAATCTTAAGCTTTAGTTAATTAAATTTTACTTTTTACTTCAATTATATATTCTGGAATTTTTATTTAGATTGCTAAGTTAAGTTTTGGTTAATTATATTTTAGTTAATTTAATTATATTTTAGTTAATTGCCTATTAGTTTAATTATCTTAAGTTTCCATTAGGTAAAGTGTTAAATTTTGATTTCTTTCATTGGTATTAATTTTCTAGCTTTCTTGTTTTTAATTTCTAGTTTTTATTTCATTAGTTAACCTTGAGTTTTCATTTAATCTTAATGTCTTTAGTTAATATATGTTTAGTAGTTTAGATTTATGTCTTTTCTTAGGTTTTAATTCATTTAATTTCAGTTTTTATATATTTTATAATTGCTGGAATTTTTGTTTAGAGTTTTCATTTAAGTTTAGTCTAACTATATTTTTGTTCCTTAAGTACTAGTTTAGTTAATGTGTGTTTATGTTATTTTATTATTGAATTGTGTTTTTCATTTGGTGATTTTAATTTTCTAGCCCTTAGTTTCTTTTAATTAGTTAGGTTTTGTGTTTATTTAATTTTTGTTTTGCTTAATTTAATTATTAGTTTTGTTTTAGGTATGAAGATATTAATGGGATTTTGGCTTAATAATTGTGAGAAGTGATTAGGAATTGATTAAACATTGTGATTTAGGTAAAAGTTGAATTGGAATTCCATATCAATGACATAAATTAAAGATTAATTCTTAGAATTGGTCATCCTAGGTTTAATTTTTAATTCTATTGTTAGGAATGAACAAGTGATACGTAATAGTCCTACTGATTTCCATAGGTAATAATACGCTAACTGAACTTGTCAGTGAACTTAATCAACTTAGTCTAGAATTCCAATTCTCTAAGTTACACAATCCGAGCTTGTGAGATTGTGCCTTAGGCTAGTCATTCCTTAGTTTATTAATGCTATCGCGTCATTAAATCTAGAGAGTTTATTCTAAGTTACCTCATGATTAGGGATAGGATTTATATTATATAGTACCTATCTAAAATTGGTGGAACTGAGGATTTGAGAGCCTGTTCGAACCTATAAGTCTTATGGCACCCAAGAGGGAGGGTGAATTGGGTATTAAAAACTTTTTGCAAACTCAAAACTAGCAACCTAATTTAATTGGAAAACTAGATGCAATCACTAAACCAATATTCAACCTAAAATGCAAATGTCAAGGTAAATGCAATAAGAAAGTTAAGAGAGTGACACAAGGCAATTTTTTAAGGAAGTTCACCTACCCCAAAGATAGGCTACGCCTCCCTTCCAACTACTTGTTAGATGATATACTAATCAATCAAACAAGTACAATCTTTTTCAAGGTAAAGAGTAACCTTTACAATCTTACTTTCCAAGGGTGAA